>KL279927.1:0-43830 GCA_000699545.1 Podiceps cristatus | reverse complement strand
AGAGTGCAGTGTCTTTAAAAAAGGTCCTGTGCGACTGCTCTGGGTGACCCTGCTCTAGCAGGGGATGGACTAGATGATCTCCAGAGGGCCCTTCCAGCCCCTGCCATTCTGAGATTCTATGTGAGTCTGTGATCTTACTTTCTTTAACTAACAAAATTAATGTCTTATTTTTTAGAACCACTTTCAAGGAACTTCCCTGGAGTTTCCACTTGAGCTTCTGCAAAACATATTCAGCATGTCTCAGGGCTGTATGTTTTATAGGCTGAGAGAAGATGAATACTGTACCTCCACAGCTGCAAGGCCAAAGATTGCTGCATCCCACAGTGACTCATATATATCATACTCACAAAATACCTTCTGGTATGCTGTAACTGGAAACAAGAAACAAATTGATAATAATTATTAATCCTGCCTCATCTCCTTGGGGCTGGAGAGTAGGAATGGCTCCATATTGGAGGAGAAGAAGGTATCCTGACCCCTTCTGTCAGGTGATGGGAGGATTTCTTTTCACTTCATCGGAAGAAATGGCCATCAGGGAGCAGGGGTGCACAGGCTCCATGAAGCTGCTGGCCAGACCCTCAGTCTTATCTCTTTGAGTGTCATGCAAAAAAATGCCACAGAATGAGGAGCAACTCATACAGAAAATGCTTTTGCTCTTGTATCTTCTATCTTTCTTCTAGTCAAAAGCTCTGGCTACTGTCTTTAACTTATCTGACTTCTGCTGATCTCAAATTTCTGGGCAACATCTTCCACCTTCAGGCTTACACCACTTATTTTCACTGACAGTGAGAAAAAGACCCCAGAGTCTTTGCTAAAGATCAGAGGAGAAAAGGGTGAAGTCAGCATTTGCCTCTGAATGATGAATGACAGCAGGGAGGTGACAGTCAGCAAGAGAAAGCATGAGGCTGGCAGACACCCAGCAGAGGGGTTGGGACTGACAGGAGAGTTTTCAGTCCTGAGGAGAGCATCAAAGGGACTATGGAGTCCCACCAAACACCTCCACAGGCAGGGATGGTGATCTCAATAAATGACGAATGGTTCTTTGCTCTGTCAGCATTTGCAAATTCCATTGTGTCCATAGTGTAATGAAAACTTCAGCCTGTGTCAACTTGCTTTTCAGGTACTGAAAAGCTCTTCTGGAACTCTCCACCATTTCTGCTGGGAAGTTGGCCCAGGAAATGGACACAAGTCTCAAGCAGCCATTCCCTGTCTGGCACTTGCTGTAGAAATAGTGGGGAGCAGGTATCACCTGAAATGCAGGCACTCCTAAACAGATACACAAACCTCCTAGGCAAAATGCTGCACTTAAGCTCTGCTGAGGCTTAAGTTCATTTTCCTCTTCAAAGCAAGGCACCCAGCCTTCTGACTGCAGTGTCCAAAACCAACTGCTGGATCATCTTCAGGGAATTCCCATCCACACTCCAGTGCTGACAGGCAGAGACGAGATAACTTGCTTGGGACTGATGTCTTTCCTTCAGTGAGGGATCAACCCCACCCTGAACATATAGAAGATAAAAAGCATAAGATCTTGACCATATCCTGCTCTCTCACTGTCTGATAGCACTGAGATCTAGTTGGGATGGCTGATAAGGACCTTAAGACGGAAAATGTCTAGCCCACAAGAAACTTGCCTGGGGCAATGCTGAAATACTGTGAGTACTTGAGTAACAGTGACAAAAGGGTAACACAGGGATGTCACCAGATTTTCATTAACACACGGAGAGGGGATAACTGGCAGATGCAGCTGCTGCTGGTGCTTTGATTGAGGTTTTGCCAGATGTCCCAAGTGCTCTGCTGTACCTCAGTGACAAAACAAAATCCAGTGTGAAAACTTACCCCTGAAGGATTTCTTTCAACAATGAATCCTCATTCTAGTAAATAGGCTTGTGCTGTCAGCAGCCAAATCAGAGCACTGTGCAATATGAGTGCATTGCAGTCAACACTTGCTGCTTCCAATCAGCAGCCCCTCTGACCTGCCTCACCTCCTTCCTTACCATGACTGTTCAGCAAGGCAAAGAAAGAAACAACAGGCTCATCACAGAGGAGGCAGGAACAACCATGTGAGCAGTGAAAAGGACAGGCTGGTGGCCGTCCTGTGTCTGGAGTAGTTTCTTGTATTGCTCTTCAAGGACAAGTGTAATTTTACCAAATGTTCCTCCAGCAAGCCCTTCAGGTGGCTTTTCCTTCTTTGTAAGCATCACTTTCTTTCCTCTGCAACAACATAGGAACTTCCAGCCTGGCCAAAATCCCACCAAGCTCCTGAACAGTGATGGGGCAGATGAAAACAAGTCACTGGAGTAAAGTGATTTCTACTGCCACCAAATTAAATGATGCTGTGTTGGTGGAAGAAGATGTACTGGGAACAAAACTTATTCCTGGAAACCCATGAAAGGCTCTGGAGAAGAGAGTGTGAATGGGGAAATGGACACCAGCATGAGTCTGCCTCTTCTGCATGATCAACTTTCATAACATCTGGGTTTGAACCATCAGACCAATTTGGTATCAATGTTTTCTGCTGGAATTTGAAAATATGATGTAGGCAAGGACGTGATTCAGCCCCCGGCTGGTGCTGCCTGTGGTGTTTGATTGTGTATTCAACTGCAGATAAAACTATAAATGTCCGAGTGAGATTTTGGCACTTGGAATAACAAGAGCATAATAATGAGAACAGCAGGTGTAAAAGGCTTGAATGAGCAGAATGCAGAGAGATGTTTTTAGACAAGTTTCACAGCAACAGCAGTTCATTTGATTGCAGTTGAGAGAATGAGACCTCAGCCTGTGATACTAGGGCAATTCTGTTTTTCTGGCATATACAGCAATTTGAATGTTTATGGTAAAGAAGATGATTTCTCCCCTCTACTTTGCTTCCAGCCTTTAAACAGATATTGCCATTTTGTGATGAAAGAGAAAAAAAATTGGGAAAGGTGACACGTGGTAAAGCCTAGTTTACAGACACACAAACACGCGCCTACACAGACTTATACACAGCTGACATGGGTCTATGTCCAAATACACAGACATATACATGATCTGCCCAGAGGTTGGATGCAGCTACCTAGGTACCACTTAACCAATTATTAGTCACGAATTCCAAGGGGCTCCTTTATTTTTTTTTTTTTCATTCAGATGGCTGTTTGTTTCTTCTTCGTTTGAAGACACAGAGTTTAAAATGTGAGCATTACTCAGGAAGGGAAATCTGGAAGCAATTCCTAGTTTTCAGATTCCATCTTGGGAGTGGCAAGAAATTGCCCTCAGTTCAGTGGACATCACAAGGTACTTTTTGCCTGTGGTGACACTACCCCCGTCGCAGGATCTGGACTGGGACTGATTGGATAGTGACACACAGATGAGTCTGCATTTCAGGACTGTCATAGTCTCCTGTTATTGCATCTGGTGTGTGGTCAGCAACAGAGGTCACCAAGACGCTGTGAAGTCTCAATTCTTGGACATATGCAAAACCCTACTGGACATGGTCCTTGAACAACCTGCTCTACCTGACTGAGCAGGGAGGATGGTCTAGATGATCTCCAGAGGTCACTTCCAACCTCAACCATTCTGTGATTTTTTTCAAAGACTTAACAGTTGTACAAAGTTGTGCAAGGTGTTATTCAACTGTCAATTTCCTTATACAGAAATATGTCTCACCAAGTTCCTCTCTCTGTTTCATGGGCAAAAGCAAGGCTTTTAAAGCCCTGGGATTACTTCATTAGGGCTCTGCTGAAAGACCTGCTGAAGGTTCTGAATTTGGAAAAAGCTGCATTCATAACCTTCTACCTCTTATCTTTTTTAGATAAGGTTGGTGTACAGAGCGGATTCCCTCTGTCCACATCCAACGCTACTGCCCCATGACCCTCCAACACTATTTGTATCAAGGTGCAGTCCCAACCTGGGCAGTTATAGAACTCAGACCTCACCATTGGGACCTTTTCTGTCCATGAAGATGGCCACATGACCCCACACCAAGCCATGTGGGTATGTGTCTTACATGGTGCAGTGGCACCAATCCCCAGCTCCAAGCTGGGGGCTCATCATTTTGGCTGAATTTGCTATGCCTTGGGATAGATGAACAGGTCATTATCCAGTATTCTTCCAATTCAAAAGGTCCACAGTACTAAGCAAGAGGGACATGGTGAGGCACTAGCTCTGTGCCATTTGTGGTGTCTTTGTTTTGCTCTGATTCCTTCTGTCTGCCTCTGGTCCCATTCCTCATTTGTGATGGAAGGAAGACCATGTTGGTGGGTACTTTACATTCACTGTAGTGGTTCTGGTGATACCCAGTGCTGCCAGAGAGGATCTCAGACCCTGAGATCCTTGGGGTACCATTCGCCAGACCAGCCCACAAACTCTGCAATTCCTCTGTTTCCCACCAATGCATCTTTCTAGGCAGCAGACCCAACCCAAGCTATTGCTGAGAAACATCTTGTCATTTGATATGTTAACTATAAGGTAAGAAGTTATCAGGTACTGTGGACTCTCAGCATCTGACAAAGAATGTGAGGTAATTTACTCCTTTTCCTTCAAGGAACAGGTTTATCTTCAATGGACTCAACTATTTGACAGAGTACTTCAGGCAATCCCAGAGAGTCACCAGACATCAAATGATGATGACTACCTCTTTCATGTGACAAGACTCCTTTCCCTCTTTCCATTCCTTCCACTCTATCAAAGCCCACAAATAACACAGTATTGAGAACAAACTCTCCAAACTATTTTTTTTTTTTTCTTGCATCAGTTCTTTGTTCTCTTTTTAAAACAACCTTAATGCTCTTTCCCCCCCTTCCCTCGGAACAAATGCCTAACAAGGTTGGCTCAGTAGGGCTGTTGTGACCTGTGGTGGCTGAGGATTTGCATCTCAGTAGGTAGACAGTGAGGCTTGATGTCAAGGAGACTTGGAAATCTAGCCTTGCTTGTTGCTGGGTAGTGCTCAAGATAAGCAGAGACATAGCATACTGCTGTACAGAGCCTGCATCACTCACTGGCGTTAACTAATGTCTCTCCAGCCCCTCCAGTCTTCACTCTAGCCCCTTGGCTTGATTTAAATTAAAGACTAATGTCCCATTTTTATTCAGATTTTTAAATCAGGCAAACCACCTTCATGTAAAAAACAGGGAAACTGTTTTTTACACTCCCAGAGCTTTTTGTATCAACCAGGTCTGCAGTAAGTTAACATCCAGAGTATGAACAAGACTGTTCTTCCCTGTGAAGAAAGATTTTGTTTCTGAAGAGGCAAGGAGCTTCATTTAGAAGCCCCAGTGAAAGTGACTCTGAATTAATTTGTGGTGTGCTGTTAGAAGAATGCATCTGACACAGCGGAAAACCATGAAGGGACTCTCCCCCTTGCCGGAATGCCAGATAGCTTGTGTATCCATGGAGTCTGGATGGGGGGAGAGAGCTGTCCAGGTGAGGAATAGGATGGCTGAGCACCCCTTCCCTTGGGAATAAGGATAATGAATGGACTCCATCATCTACAGGAGCCCTACTGCTCTGCTTTCTTGATGAGCAAAATTGGCCAATGATTTGAAAAGTTAACAGTGAGGGCTGATGGACAGATGGACAGGCAGACAGACAATTACAAAGGTCACAAAAAAATAATACAAGCTGCAAATTTCCCTAGTGTATGAGTTATGCATGTACAGTACTGGCAAGGAAATGCTTAGCCCTGATTTGCTATTGATTGCATTGGGAACACCCTTGGAGATGACAGAGCTCTAAGACAGACAGCTAAACAGCAGCAAGCCATAAATTCGATTCCTGCAAACCACTGATAGCCTGCTTTCCGAAGGGCAAGCAGGAAGTGCCAGGCATGGCTCTACAGAGCCCAGGGGAAAAAAGCAGGACCCAAACTTCAGTCCCATCTCTTTCTACCCACCACCCTTTCCCAACACCAGCAGCAGCTCCCTACTCTCATAGTCAGCACTTTCCTGTCTCGTGACATTGGCTCCAAGCCCAGATGACAGTAGCAAACCCAGGGGGGTGTCATGAAAGTCTTCTTTCAGGTGTCTCAAAGCTCTGGGATCCCCTGTGAATAGTGACAGAGATATAAATGGCCCTGGGAAAAATTAACTGTTTCTGGCAGACATTTAGGTGTCTTGCTTTGATTTTAAATATTTGACGTGTTACCTTTCTCTTCTGATTAAAATGATTAACATCTTCTCTGTACATAAACCAAAATGTCTTGGTTTTGTCAAATAAAATATTTCATTTAATTTGTATAAAAGCATATGTTTAAAAGTATATGTTTAAAAGTATATTTGTATATACATTTTTTTTGGCTACTTGATTGCCTGAAAAATGTTAAAGAAAAGTATAAAGGACTCTGTCATCTCCATATACTGCTACCTCTGACACCAGAGATGTGAAAGTGTATTTTCTTTCCCTCTTGAACTCAGTAGAAAAGCGTTCTCTTTCCAGGGACTGTCCTAAAGGGGAAATTCCATTAGAAGTTGTATTTCTGAATTCAGCATTGAAATTTTACCAATGCACGTATTTTGGATATTATTTGGGAAAAACATCAGAAGTATTACAGAAGTATATGCTTGTTCTGTTCTTAAAACCCTCTCTTCCCATCTGCTTACAGTACCACTAGAGACAGGTTATTGAGTTGGATGGACCCCTGATCTGACCCAGAATTTTCATCTATTAGGAGGGTTCAGCATTCTTGGTTTGTAATGCAAGGTGATACACTGATTTAATCCATTATGCTAATATTCTATTCCTATATTTATTTAACAAGACTGTTCATTTTGCTGACATAAAAATTTCACCTATTTAGCGTAAGAGCTAAAGTCACTGCATTTTGATCAAAAAAATCTGTTTATTCTTGGTTGAAGAATGCAAAAGCACTGTGAACTATTGACTCTCTTAAATTTTCTGCTGAGACTTCTTTTCCCATTTTTACCAGAAACTTCTGAGCTGATGACAAGTATGAGAATAAGGCAGTGGGTTTCTGTCTTTCTAATAGACATACTTCTTTTAAAACAAAATCTAATGAATATTCTCTCTTTTTCTATTATGTCCTCCATTTTTTTCACTGTCATCACTACACAATAGGTTCTATATGTACGTGGCAAAAAATATTGATTAAAGTCCCATGAAAGGTTCAACAGTGACATTTCAGTAGATAGAAACTCAGGAGGAAGGTTTTAAAAGCTCTAGAGGAGAAAATAAGAAGGAAGAGACCTTTTAATAATTTTAAAACAACCCAAACTGCTTTGAAAAATAAACAGAGGTGCAGGCAAGGGACTAAGCATGAAAAGCGACATTTCTTTCTGACCGAGGGCAGAAAAGTGTCAAAAAATGTGTTGAACACAAATGTGTGCTATCAGAATTTTTTTAAAAAATAATGGAAATTAATTTAAGCACTTTATATAGATAGTTTTGAAATATTTCACATTGCTTTGGAGCTTTTCTTATTTTTTTTTTTTCTATATATACACATTAACCAAAACTTTCAGATGAAAAATTTCTTTCCAGTAGAAAAAAAGGATTTGTTTTGCTCTGCTTGAAAATGTATTGATATGGGGTACTCCAACCTTTCCAAAATGTTTTTGAAAACCTTCTCAGACACGGAAGTTCTCAAAACATCTCTTTTCTGAAATGCATACTATACATACACATACACTCAACAAATCAAGAAAACTTTGGTGGATAAATTGTCATTTGGCTCCAATATTGGTCTTTATGTATTCAATTTTTAATTGCTTTTCAGTAACCAACGCATGATGCTTCTTCATAAATGTGATCTTTTCTGAGGAAGCTGCTAATCTTATTGGGGGTGGGATGGCTTCAAGTGAACAAACTCCTGTGGAGTAGTGACCCTCCTGAGAAGACATGGGCTGACCCTATGGGCGATTTTGTGCCTGCTGCTGGATGCAGACCTGAAGCTGACTCTGCTACCTTGGAAAGGATCCAGAAGGAGGATACTAAGGAAATTATTCCAGGCTGGGTTGCTCATATTAAGGGGGAGATGTAGAAACTGCAGTTGGTAGGCGTTGTGATCACTGCAGTGCCAAGAAGATATTTTCCATCCTTCATGCCTAGCCCCCAAAACTGTCCTTGGATGGGGAAAGAATGAATAAGGAAAAAAAAATGTGGTGTAAGACAGGCATCCTACCCAGACACCCAACAGCATCTGCTAACACCTCTGCACAGGCTGAAGAAACTGGAGGGCATGCTTGTTTCTTGACTCAACTCCATATTCAGTAGAGAAAGACTCAACAAGATGTCATTTTTACTACAGGGAAAGTTCATCAGCTGACCTGGAATAATTCATTTGTATTTGTCACCATCGCTGTTGGCATGGAAATGGAAGGTCTAACCTTGTATTAAGCTGCCAACACCCTGAAATGACTGCTCTGTCTTTCCTGTGACTCAGCATCTGCAAGAGAACTCCATGTTCTCCATCAGTAACACATCACAGTGTTGTCATGCCAGCAGATACCAGCCCCTAATCTCCTGTGTGCAAAAGTCCTCTCTCCTGTAACTACAGTACTCCCAGGCAGATGGTCCTGTGCTTCAATGGTGCAGTGGCTTGCATGTGTGGGGAGTCTATCAAAGAACTTCATCTCAGCCCTTGCTCTTCCTCTGTAGACTTCTTCCCCTTTGATCTCCTGTAACTCAGTTCTGCTTCTCTTGTTGCTCCTCTGCTCCTGGTTCACTCTCCCTTTCTTCTATTCAAAAAGCAACCCTGCTTTTATGTTTTATGGACTTTATTTCCACCCTCTTAATTGGGTGCAGGCTGTCTGAAGGCTGTCTGTGGCTTGTTGCATTCTTATGCTGAGTATTTCTGCAGGAAAAGAGCTCTCCACAGAGCTGGGGCATGGTTGTATAGAAGACATCCAGGCAGCAACACTACTGTCCCAGGGGTGGGCAGCTGGAAGGAACCCAGCAGCAGCCAGAGTGAGCTGGAAAGGCTTTGCTCATCCTTCTGCTGCATGGTGAGCAGGGCACAAAGTTGGTGAAAGATCAGGGGATCTCTCCAGAAAAGCTGCTGCTGAAGAGTAATTACCTGCTTGAGCACTAATAACAGCCTCTCCCAACCCAGTTTGTCTGCTGGCATCACAAAAGACCATTGACACCCCACAGCTACAGTGCCTTAAGCAAAAGAGTAAGACAGGGACCCTGCAGGTCTTGCAGCACAGAGCTGCTGGTTCCACCCCCATGATGGCAAGAACATCCTGCTAATGTGCCTTCATTGTGCCCGAGTCAGCTTATCCCTGCCTTCGGGAAGAAAGCAAACTGTCTTGAAACATGTGTTCCCAAGGATTCTCTAGCTTTGGTACTCTCTCTTCCTCCACATCTTACTAACACCTGCAATAACCACCTTATTACACTGTTTCCTCACTGCAGGCTTGCTCCCTGATTCTCCTATTGCCATACTATTGCTGCAGAGCTGCAGCAATTCTTACATTGGCATGCTGGGACCACTTTATTTTTGATTCATGGGCCCCCCAGTTAGAATCTTTGCTGCTTTGATGATAACTAGTGGAAGGAAGAGGCCATCCCAAAGGTCTCTTCTCCCTTTAACAAATTGCTCCACAAGGGTAGGGCTCTTCCTCTGTGGCAACCCATTAGCATACAAATATCAGTCCTGATTGTCCAACAGGGAGAGCACAGATTGCTAATAAGGACACTTCTTAGTGGCTTTGAGGGGTCATCAACAACCTGGCCAAGTTTTTTAATATCAAATTATCCCAGAGTGTACAAACAAGAACATGAAGTCTGCTTCTCTTCTCTTTCCTTTTCCTTCATTCTGATGCATACATACAGCAAATAGCTTACCCTGTGCAATTTAATTGGTATTGCTGTGTCTGCCAAAAGTAATGAAAAATGAAAATCAAAAGCTCCCCTCTCCAGCCAGTTGGCTTGTCTAGCAGCAGGCGGGTCAAGCTCGAGCAGCAGCTGCTGCAGACACTAGGTCCCTGTCAGCAGGAGGGCAGTATATTTGTGTGCGTGGCCCCGTCTGCACATCCTGCACCAAGCAGGACTGCTGTGGAGAGGCAGGGCATGCACAAACTCATTCCCTGAGGGAGGATGCAACTCACATATAGCACTCTTTCTGTGAAAAGGATAAAAGCCTCAGCAGGACGCCCTGGTTGAACGGAAGACTTGTTTTGTGAAATGCAAACCTCAGGAGTCAGAGCAGACTCCCTTTGATTTGAAAGGACTTTGCTTCTTGCTCTCCAGTCCCTTCCTTTTAAGGTACCAGGAGCAGAATGTGCTACCCTGGGCATCTGACAGGACAACAGCAGCTATGGAGAAAATTCCTTTTGTGGGAAGTCCCTTTACTTTGGCCATCTCATGTCCAGGACTACTCTATCACATACAGGCAGGCAGAGGAATGCTATAAGCCTGCCTCCACTTTTCCTGCAAAATCCAGTTGAAAACTGTTTGTGCCTGTTAAATATAGGATGCCACTTTTCATCGAAGGGATCAGCATGCCACACTATCACGCACGAGCTGCCATCCATCGGCTGAGGTGCTGGCAGCACACAAGTCCATGCCCAGCCTGCAATAACAACTGCCCAGGGACAACAGCCTGCATCACGGGCTGAGCTAAAGGGCTTTACCCCAGCCTGGTGCAGGCTAGGATCTAGCCTAGTTAGGAACAAGGCTAGTGCCTTGGGGTCTGACAGCTCATGGGCCTGGTATCTTGAATTTACTCATGCCAGGTTTCTCCCAAGAGCTCAAACAGCTGGGGACGGAGGGTGCAGGCAGCACCGGACTGTTGTTAAAACCTGCCTCCTTGGTGGGTCCCTGATGAAGAGTAGTGAAAAAGATCTGGTCTGCCCCTGGGGACCAAGTCTTCAGAACTCAGGGCGATTTCAAATGTGCAGTGAGGGAAGAGGAGGAGCAACAGACCCATCTCATTCACACAGCAGCGGTTTTACACAAAAGGATGTGGGAGAGGGTGGACCACGTCCAGAGGTGGTAGCAAGTGAGCAGGGTGAAAGTCTGGATGCAGATCTAAACTGGGTGGAGGCTTAAAAATCTCTGCACTGCAATAGTGAAGCTACAAAAGGAGGGCTGCGCTGGCGAGGCACAAAGACTATCCTGGTCTGATCTCTCTTTTGCATCAGAAGATTTCAGCAGTACGTCAATCACATGGGGAGGGGTTTGATAATTAATTATTTCAGAGCTTGCTCACTCTCCTCTCCTCCGCCTTCTCTCTCTTTCATCTCTCTCCCCACTGGGCTTCATGATTGAAATGCATCCTTTCTGAAAATATTCCACTAAAATATTCATGAACAACTGTTTTCATTATTTGCTTAGTGCTAAATGTCTTCATGATAGCTATGCAGCCAGAGGTCTAGAGCAAACATCTGCCATGGTGACCAGTGCTCCCTCATTGTCTTCTGCTCCCTCTCTCTCTCTCTCTCTCTCTCTCTCTCTCTCTCTCTCTCTCACTTTTTCTAAGCTGTAGGCCCTTGGGGACAGGCTCATGCATTTTTCTTACCATTTCCAAAGTGTTAGGCTTGATTTGTAGAGCACCTAGCACAATAGGGGTCCTTGTCCTGGACAAATGCTGGTGGCAGTAAAAAAGATACTGATGTTATCAAGACCATCGTAGAGACACTAAGTTAATTGTCCACGCTTTTCTTCTCCACTAGGAAACAGCACAAGGCCAGACTCTAACTCTTTTTGGAACAGGGTACAAATGTTATTACAGGGTCCTCTCTGAGCCATTGTTCCCTTTCAATTCCTTGTGGTTTCTCATGCAAACAGCAGCACCACATGCAAAATTTTCAGAGACAGAAACACTCTCAGAGGGCACAGCTCCATGATCCTGATGGGACTGAGTGCTGCATGATTTTGTCCCTGACTCTCTTGGAAAACATCTCTGTGACATTTCAAACCTCCAGCTGAGACATGCTCTGTGGTGTCTGCATGCCGGAGGGTGAACAACAGTTGAGAGAAGTATCCAATTGAAGGAACCCTTTCAGCGGATGTTAACAAGTATGTCCCACAGGCTGGTACAGGGCAGAAAGAGGGACTTCAATGGTCCAGAGACTTCTGGGATGATGGGGAAGGACTGGAGTGCCAGGGAACAGGAGGTTTTGAAGGCAGAAGGCCTCATGACATCTATGGAAGATGGTGGGGAACAGCCACAACTGTCCGCAATTTTGACAGCCTTGGGCAGTGGGACAGATTGCTAGTGGTATCCATA
Organism: Podiceps cristatus; assembly: GCA_000699545.1. Lineage (NCBI taxonomy): Eukaryota > Metazoa > Chordata > Aves > Podicipediformes > Podicipedidae > Podiceps > Podiceps cristatus. The sequence goes on along the minus strand of KL279927.1, from coordinate 31,664 downwards.
CCACCAGAGATGCCTCGGTCTGTGTTGGACTCCAGAGGGGGCTGGATATGGCCCCTACCTCTCCACTGTGCTCCCTCCCCTCTTGGGCAGGACTAGAGACTGGAATTGCCCTTCTGCAGTTCAATGTTATGTAACATGGCAAAGAGCTCTGGACAGGGAAAAGAGGATGTTGCGGAGGCTGGTGACAGCAACTTGCAGAAAAAAATATTCTGTATAACTGTCTCTTCAGTGCCTAACACAAGGGGTCCTAAGCCCAGCAGTGAGATATCAGTGAGGTCATGTTCCTACTGCCTGCAGATAACTTTCATGTTCCCATACTTGGCCCAGGTACACAAGGATGATGAGGGGCCACCAGTTCATTCGACAGGAAAAGAACAATCACAGTCAAGCAGGAGGCTGCCCTGCTCACCCCCAAAGTGGGGGAGATGGGTCTGCAAATGTGGTTTCCCTGCACAGTGCAGGAGAAGCTGGGTAAAGGACCACAGCATCATGCTTTGCGGCACATCTTTGCAAGGAAGGGAAATTGGCCTCTCTCCCAGCACTGTGTACTGACTCAGACCCACCAAAACTCCTCACTCAAGTTCTGTGGTGCTTTTGACTCCGGCTAGCTGCTGGAGCTGCTGAACTATCCATGGGAGGCTGCTAATAACACTTCTATTGTTTCTTCTCCTGTGAAGGCCCAGAGGGGCAATATGTTTCCCTGGTGGGAAAGACATATCTGGAGGTTCAGTGGAGCAGCAAGGACTGGAGGAAGTGCTCTCCAGGTTCCTGGGAATGCAGACAGGAGACTCAGCCCCAGACATGGCCAAGGATGTAGCGACAGGCACCAGTGATCAAGGTTCATACAATAATGTCTTCGGCTGGATGAAAAACTGGATGAGATATTGGGCATGCAGGATCTTCACGGGGAATGAGAGAGCATGTGCATGGTTTTATGGACCAGCCAGGCATCAAAGGTATATTGCTATGTTGTTCACTGGGTGATGAGTGATGAACAGGGCACCTTTAACCCCACATATGTACCAAAGCAGGAGAAATGTTTTCTGGAATATATAGCTAGGCATTTCTCTGGCCATCACCACTTTTGGTCTGGACAGTATGTGAACTGTGAACCAGCTGAGACAAAGGCAGTGATACAGCTCCATAGAAAGAAAAACATCGATAATGAAAATAGAAGAAGGTGTGTCACTAGGGTGGAATGAGTCCCCTTTCAAATGAGCCCTTCACTAGGGCTTGGAGCAAAGCACCAGGTCACGACAGCAATCTCGAGCATGTTCCAGTTGCCATCACTGCTGTTGGAGCAATTAGGCTGAGTCACTTCAGTGCTCTTCAAAAATCATCTTGCTTTCTCTTTAACTTCATGTGAGAGAGAACTAAGGTTCTGGCCCTTGCCCACAGTAAGGGAAAGTAATGAAAGGGATGCCTACAGCAATTTGAGGCTACCTTATTCTCTGCTTTCAGATTCCCAGTGCTTTTGGAGAGCCTTAAATTATTTCCAGAGGAAAACACTGGCTTTCTGAAACACTAGAGTGCTAGTGCGAGGGCGTATCTTCTCAGACAGTTCTCTGCTTTATTTTTCCCTCTCTTTGGTCCCTAAAGGTTTCAATTTTGCAGAAATGCCATTGGGAGGGTAAAGAAAGGCAGCTGGGCTTGTTTGAGTGGAACAAGGCTAATTTACATCCAGCATTGTGTTGTCTCCCTGCCTTTCATGCAGCAGCATCTGACACCCCTATGACATTGTGGCCCTGCACACAAGTTGGATGGAGGGGTGTGAATTTACATCACCAGTCTCACAGCCTTTGAGGGATGGTTGCTCTTTAATACTTGCCAGCAACAAGGCTTGTGAGGTCTACTGACAGGCTCCAAGTGGTGTCCTGAGCTCAGGCCCTTTCCCCAAGATGTCTTGTTCAGCTCTGGCTTTTCTGGGGTCTGATCTGAAGCTAGGTGAAATGGATGGGACACTTCCCAATGGCTTGAGAAACTCTGAACAGGTTCCTTAGAGAAGCCCTTTAAATCTGATTCCTTAAAGAAGCCCTTTAAATCTGAACTCCTTTGTAGGTTTGTGCTCATTCTGGAGCCAGCTGTTTTGATAGCTCCCACTTCAGTCTGGAAAATCAGTTTTATCTGGCTAGGGTGGCAGAGGGGGGCTGGCTGAGTGTACATAGGAAATTATAATCCTCTTGAAACTGTCCATGTGTGACTTCTTACAGTCTAGGATTATGTGTTGACGAGAATGGTATTCAGCTCTAATGCTAATTTCTTCCTTCTTCAGTTCAGCTGCTCCTTTCTAACACTGTATTTCCTACTTCAGCAACTGCAAAGGCAGACTGACTAATTCAATTACAGACAAGAGTAGTGCTCAATTTTCCCCTTTCTACTAAAGAAGTGTTTTCCTTTCATAGTAGCAAGAGCAAAGTGAAGCTTATTCATAATTGAACCTTGCTGGAAAGGTTATTCCAACAGGATATCAACTTCTTCACGTCATAAGGATATTCACACAGGGATAGCATTTCTCATGCCCAACTTCCTTCTTTACTTCCATTAACATTTTACTGTGATTTACTGTGGTGTTTGCAATTTCCATTAAAATCCTGATGATTTCAATGCCTTGTCAAAAGAAGGGACAATAGGGCGACTATGGAGGGGGGACCTGACACATTTGCATGAACACTTCCACAGGGCTGGAAGTATTCATTCACAAGAAAGACTCTTGCTGAGCCCCAGGGAGCACTTTTTTCTGTAGTGTACGGGCACATGAGGTGGGACATGCATGTGGTATTGCCAAGGATGGGAAGCGAGGTGGAGTGATACCTAGAGCAAAGAACAAAAGCTGAAATGCATTTCATGAGACTATGTGCCCCAAGGTCCTGTTAGTGCTTAGGAAACAAATATATATTTTAAAGGGAATGTAATAACTATAGAAAATTGGTCATGGGCACTGCTGAAATTACTGAAATTCAAGAAAAGAAGGATATGAAGACTTGTGTAAACCCAAAAGAGGTAGGTGACAGTAGTGATCTTTATGGCCCAGGGTCCCTGCCACTGGCATCCTTGTCCCTCTTGCACTAGATACTCTGCAGAGCACAGAGATTCTGCCTCCTTGGAGCACTCCCTATCTACAGCCAACAGTTTAATTTTGCTGCAGGAAAGCCAGGAAGGAGTTCATGCCTGAAGTTCCAAGTGCAGGAGCCATTTCACATTCGAAAGAAGACCCTAAGGTTACCCAGATCTAATGCAAAGCTTCTTTTCTTTGGGATGCAAATACAGGAGAACACCAGCACACCCAACATGGACTAATGGCAGATGAAAGGTGAACCAGGTTTGGTGAGATAATTATAGAAGCTCATTTTCAAACAATGTGCACTGAAATGTGCCACTCTTGACCTTTGATGGTCAAGGATATGGATAAAACACCCATATTCACATTCTGCATCAGTGCAAGTCTATGTGCTTATAATGGGATTTAAGTTAAACAGGGAAAAATTCTCCTATAAGAAAAGAAGCTACCCTCTGAGTGCTGCCATCCTAAAGCTGAGTGGCAAAACATCATTTTCCACATGTTGGAGGATGGGGATGGACTTGGAAAAAGCAGCTGCACAACAGTTTACTGAAACATACTGAACAGCCAAAATATGGCCACTAATACCTGGCAATATTTAAATATATGTTGTCACTTAATCCCATCCAGCAGCTAAGACAAATACTTGTAAAACCAGGACTTGTTTATGTACATGTTTTATTAACTGACTGTTACTGCCATTCTGTGGCTGGCTGAAAGTTAAAACCATTTCTGCAGTTCTGACATATGGAGTGATCACTGCATAGAAACGTGAGTTTTAAAAGCAGCATTTTTGAAGAAGAGAGCTCATGATTCAAATTATGGTGAGTGGATGGAATTTCAATAATTTATTTCACCCTTTTTCCCAGTTTTTACAAAATACGCCTATTTGTGTAGTTGTTGCTTTCAAGGGTATAACGCATTTTTAACCGGTGCTGGTCTTCAAGTGACAGAATAACTGCATCTCATAGAGTGTTGAATTCAGGCTAGCTACACACAAGAGTAATATTAGGAACATTCCTAGGTCTGTATCTTAATTAAGGGTCTCAGTTTTTATACTCACTTGCATTACATTGAAATGAATAATGTTACATTTCAATGTAATTATTCATTACATTGAAATGAATAATGTATCTATGGAAAGAAGGAACAGTTTAGATGCCTCTAAAGGCAATGCCTGTCTTGAAGTGAAGGGATGAGTGACAATAAATCAGCAGTGTAAAACTGGTGCCATGTAAATATTAAACAATAAGATTAATAATACAGTTTGTTAATAATACATATTGGTTTCCTTCTTGAAAAGGATATAGTTATTTAAGTTGCAACTGCTGCTAAAATTTGTAATTATTCTAATTGCCTTATTAATTCCAGGCAATCTCTCTTCTAGCTTAGTAAAGGGCCAGAGCACAACATGTCCTTTTCTTTACATGCTACAGGAGCACAGGTGAGCATGCAAGAAAGCTCTTGGAAGGGTTCCCAAGGGTTTAAGGATACATAATCTGCCAGCTTTCAAGGTTTCTGCTATTAAAAATAATGCTAAATTAGCTCAGTAATAACATTATTTTTGCATGCCAGGTGCCACAAGATTGATGTGGAATATAAAGTAAGTGGCATTTTTGGAAGATGCATGCCCTCCTCCTCTCTCAGCAAGTCAGGCTTTTCATCAGCTTCTGAGAGCAGGGCTGTGTGACAGCTACAAAGTCATGCTTCAGCAACACAGCCTACCCATGCAGAGCCCGCCTGAGCTGCTAGGACATATGACTGCAAACCATCAGCATGACTGCTGATTACCAGAAGATCTACTTCTGAAATCAGATGGACGAGTTAATATGGTGGATGGGTGGTAGTTACTGCATTGGACCATGTTCTCACCAGCACCAGTGGCCAGTGACAGGGTTGTTATCCTCCTCTTGCCTTGTTCCTACTTCACTGATGTATCTGAACACAGAGGAAAGATGTTTAAAAGCTGTTGCCTTACAGGCATGTGAAACATTTTCTGCTGCATAGGGATACCTGCCTAGTATAGTAGAAAGGTGGGTGACTGAAGAGCAGCCTATTCATGACAACGTGGAAAATCTGTCACAAATCCCTTCCTTGCCAGTCCCTGAGTGGATCTGGATTTATCTTTCTCCATGTGCCAAACCTCAATATTGCTTCTTACAAGTAAAGAGTAGAAAGGAGAAAGGAGAGGCTGGAAATTTTGCCGACAGACATCCCGCTAATTTGTTGGTTGTCTCGTGCTGTTTACTCCACTATTCTGTGACCAACAGGGACTGGAGCTGAGTCTCTGGGAGAAGAGCCGCCAAGCAAGGATGTTCCCTGAAGACCAAGCCTGCATTTATACCAATCATTCATTCAGGAGATCAGTGATACTTCCCGTACACATGTAGATGGTTAGGATAGCATGCATGTTTTCATTTTATATGTAGCTGCTTAACTGGCAGTTGAACAGTGTCAAATGCAGAGAGGACAGAGGTGACTAACTGATTATGCCAGTGAAGACTTTAGCAAAGGAGAAAGTGAAAGAAAGGGGAGGGGAGAGAGAGTGAGAAATCAGTTTATGAACCATAGCATTAGGGAAGTACTCTGTAATTAGAAGAGACTGAAAAAAATAAAATCCCTGCTGCAATTAAGGGCCTAGAATAAATAGCAGGAGAAGGCAAGCAGCTCTCTTTGGTGCCCCTTAACTTCTCTGGAATTTGAAATTTATTGCCATTTGTAGGTTATACCCTAAAATTCCCTACTGGCAAATTCAACAGAATGGGAAGGTCTTCACATCACACAGTGGACTGGCAAGGGTGCTTTGACTCAGAAAAGTACTGAGCACTTGGTTAACTCTGACTTCTACCCTGCCCTACAGCAACCTTCTCAAACCCATGGGAATGCCAGCACCTAGTCTGTCTCACCAGCACCAGTGGCCAGTGGCAGGGGTGTTATCCTCCCCTTACCTTGTTCCTGCTTCATTGATGCATCTGAAGGCAGAGGAAAGATGAGTCATATGTGCAACCATATAAAAGCACACAGACAAGCAGAGGGAACACAGGAACACACAGTGATGATGAACTGCTCTAAGAACTACCCACTGATCAGCAAGAGTCTCAAGCACCATTAAACAAGGGCAACAGCAGCCAGAAACCAAATGGTCTACATCTGTAATAGCATTAGAAAGTCCTTGTTAAAGTTCTGGCACTGGAACTTGACTGTTCACACTTCTAGATAGCTAGAAAAGTCCTTGGTATGGTTTTGGATGTGCCAGATATCAGTGTCCCAGGCAATCTCTGCAAGGTGAAGGAGTGAGAGTGGAACAGAACCACTCCCATTGCTCATCTTTGATGCAATGACCCTGATAGAAGTTAAGAGAGCAGAGTGGGCCTAGACCGTTCCAGCCTACAGACTTCAGTACTAAAGAACAGCCCTTGGCACACTCACTTTATTAGCAAGGATATAATCAGTGTGGCCTAATCCACTGGTTCCCACTTCACTGGATCATGGACCACCACACATCCTCAGAATTTCTGCGAAAGTGCCATGCTAGACTCGACAGTTGGGTCATCACTGGTCTCATGGGCAGAGTGATCTGGGATACCCAGGTCATGGCCCGTATATCAGGTTCAGCAACCGCTTCACAGTTTTAAGTGTGGATAACTCCCTTCAGCTCTTCCTGTGCTTGACTTTGAGACTGGGCCATGGGACATATACAGCCCTTGCTTGAATGAACTGCAAGGGAACATCTTGGGTGCATGCAAGCCAATGAGCACTTGGACACACATATAGATATATATATTTAATATCTGATGTAAATAAAATCACTGTAAATCAGATGCCAGTTCAAAACCCTTTGGATCAAGTTTCAAGTGAAGACCATTCTTGGTTTTAGGGAAGAAATTACAGCTTTCCTGCCATTGTCAGCTGATGTCTGTGCCAAGTAGGTGTGGCAAATGGGCCTGGGCTGTTTCCACGCAGCTCCAGCTTTTCTCACTGTTGTTAAGCTTCCTTTGAAACTTTCTGAAAGCGTTTTTTTACACCTGCCCACACAGAGAATGACACACTCCCAGGGCTGTTTGGGGAACTTAGCAACACACTTCTGCTGGTAAGCCACACAGGTAGCAGCAGCTGGATCTGAGATACCTCTTGGTGCCTACACCAGCTCTTCCCCCCACCTTCCCTCAGACAACTGCAAGGACACTAACGTGCCTCATCAGGGGTCTTGCCTCAAACAACAGATCTATCCTTTGCATCAGTAATCTTAGTGTGCAGTGCCTGGAGGGAGGGGAAAGTAAAATCTCGGGTCACACAGCAGAACCAAGAACAGCCTTGGGGAGCCTTAGTCCCAACCTTGTGCTGGGGTGGCCTGCTCTTGCTCTGGTTGGTGTTTGAGCATAAACAGGTGGAACTGGTGGCTCCTCAGAGCAAGGATAGTTGGTGATGAGGCACAGCTGCAGCTGGGAGAGGATGCAAAAGTGGTAAAGCACCAGCCTAAACTGCACTGGAGTTTGTCCATGTCTTTGGTGTGCAATGCTACCTCCGCTTGCTGCAGAAGCATGTGGAAGGCTTTCCAAGTTCCTTTGATGCACGCCTCTAGAGGTCAAGACTGGCTTCTGCAGGAGGGGAAGGGAGGCAGAGGGACAGTGTGTATCAAGTCTTTCAGGAGATCTGGCAAGATGTGACTCAAAAAAACTGATTCCCTAAAAGCTTAAGCAACTTTGGCAGCTACATAGAGGGGAGGTCCGCATCATGGTCCCTGCTAAGGGAAAGCAGGGACCCTACGAGGGATGAGTCCTCGTAGGGTAACAGAAAACTTACAAGAGGTTTGGGCAGAGAGAGGCAGGAGAGGTTGGCAGACTTCCCAAGTGCACCAATTTTTCTGGGCTCTTCCCTAGTCTCTTCACTGGCGTCCCTTCACCCAGTCTGCACAGCTGGTGGAGCAAGTGCCTGCCTCTTCCAAGCAGCAAGCTCCTGGAGACCTCTGCCAGTGCTCCCCCAGTTTCCCCAGTGATATAATGATGTGCCATCTGTGGGGCAGACCTAAGGTGGCCCAAAGACAGCATACCTCCAGGCAAGTTTGATCTTATGAAACAAAGCCCAAACAATGTACAGGCTGTTTTTCTGGTACCCAAGAACCCAAGTGAGGTTTGAACATAGTGGTCTCATTTTGTATGTGTTGATATGAATCCTTGGAAATCTTATCTCTAATGCTGCCAGGCTTGGAGGAGAGACTGCTCTCTGAGATACAAAAAAGCTGGAGATCACTGCTTACTCCATCAGCAGTACTGCTGTCTCTCAGCAAGTCCGAACCAGGAAAAACTAAGAGCTTGCATAACATGAAAGAACAGACAGAAGAAGTGAGGCAAGGCTCCCCTATACCTGGTCTCCAGCAGTAGGAAACAACTGGGAAGTGAAAAAGGGCAGGGCAAGAACATAATACTACTTCCCCTAAACAGTCCTCTAGTCTTCAAGGAAGGTTGCTATGGAACAGGAGTGATTTAGAGATCTCTGATTCCTTTGTTCATTTTGTTCCTTTGTTCATTTCTTTTTGCAGTGAAGATCTCAGCAGAACCATCAGCCTGGCTAATATAGTCAATGACAAATCTTAAATATTAATAAACATATCTGCCTTCTGTAATTTGAAGCAATGTTCCAGATAGGGGTGTTGCAAAAGCAGCTGTTTGCTTGTATGATCCCGTTGAAGAGGATGTGCTTGTCAAAAGGGGGATGTGCAGAATGCAGAATTTGCAAAAGAGGGTGATGAAAATAGCTGTGGCTGCTAGCAGAGCACACAGTAAAAGTGCTGCTGTTGTAAGTGGATAAGTTGCAATGCAGGAAATAGCTGTCAGCTGGCATAGATATATAGCCCCAGCAGCCCAGAAAAATAGACCCCCAAGGGAGAATTCGTCATAGCTCTTTCTTCACCAGTAAACTTGCAAGGCAGAAGCCTAGAATTACAGAAGCAAACGGCAGGACCTGGCTGGGAATTTTCTCTCAATGTGTTTTATGTTTGTTTGCCTGTATATGGAATTTGACAGAACATGACTGCTCTCTGTGAAAATTTTCCTGGAGATGTGTAAAAAAGTGCCAAGAAAAGGAAAACACTTCAGTTCCAACACTCTGCTGCAGTGCTGCTCCAAGGCAGATGCAGTTTGCCTGCTCAATGTCTCCCTCTCATCTAAGGACCAGTGGCCCCACTGGGACTGCCTCTCCACCATGATGCACCATGGCCCCAGGATGCTCTTGCAGGGAGTTCTGTCAACACTGGAGAGCACAAATATACAGCAGGATAGTATTTCTGTATGGAGACATGTAGCCTTTTAGCTGCAAACTAGGGTTTTCTTTTGTTTTGCTTTGCCTAGTGCATTCTCACCAAAGTGTTTTTTCTTGTTGTTGAACTCTTTTTTTGCAGTGAGCTAGAAAAAAAAAAAAATAGAAAACCCCTCTGCTTTTGGAAAAGCTGTCAAACCCTTTTTGATGGCCATAAAAATATCACCACAGACGGCTGGTATGAATTGATAACTCTTCCTAGTCATTCAGTATGGGTTTACTGAATATTAAGAAACCCAAAAGACAGTTTTCCTCCTGCTGGAGGAAATTACCTTTTATTTTCAGAGTATAGGGGGTTAGTATAATAAAGCACCAAATAAGTAAATGTTACTCCAAAAATACAGTCTTGAATTCAGCAATCCTGCAAAAGCAGTTAGCTCACCATCTAAGAAAGTCGCCAAAATAGTACATTATATACAGTTTCCATATGACATCAGACAAACAAATTCCAGCAAGTTACAAATGTGAGAGCTCTCTTGTCAATTCGGTGAGATTACCTTCACCAAAGGACACAAAACCTCCAGGAAGAAGTGAGACATTACAGTACCATGCAAAGATGAACACTATACTCAAAAGCAAGGGAATCAAACAAAGTCTGACTGTGTAGATGGCACAAGGAGCAGCTCACAGACAAAAAGAATAATTCAGAAAGAACCAGCCCAGAGTCCTGATCTGTCCCATTACTCCGAAACAGAGTATAGAACTCAAGCTGAAAACTAAACCATAGAGTCTTAAATGCACTTTTGTATGGCAAACGGAGAACTGTCACCTGATAAGACAGGGTCTCCAGATCTGCAGATTGATTTTTAATCATCAGACTCACCTCTTTTCCATCTCTTCATGAAAAGCATTGACATTTCAGAACTGGAATTTCATCCTAAGGCAAATTTTTGAAGTCTGGAAAGACCTCTCAGGATGGAAGATTATTTTTTTGCTCCAGTTGATGGAGAAACTACCGATGAGAGGATGCAGGCACCAGGTCTTTACTACAAACTCTACCTTGGTCCTGAAGAAAGGAGCTACATTTCAGTCCCATCCACCTGCCTCTGTGCCTCTGTGGCTTGAAAGAAGAGTGTTGCCATTATGCTTTCTGACAAAATTGAGTGGCAATCTTGACAGGAGTAGTAGCTCACTCCAGGATCTGTAAATAGGCTAGTTTGGAAAAGGCTGCAAATGCACCAGTTATCAAGTAGCCGGTAAACTAATTCAAGACTGAGAGAGATTGCTGCTGTGTGAAATTAAACATTATTATGCTTTTTTTTTTTCTGAAATTAGTTACAGAGCAGAGAGCAGAGGCATGTTAATAAATCAGTTCCAGTGGATATCAAACCAGCAACAGCGAGGATTTTAGCAAAACCAATAATAAGCTTGTAGAAATCTTAAGCTCTGCCTATAAAAGCTACAATGCTATTTTTGAACTGCTCATCTAAACTGTCCTCCATCCTCTGCCCAGGTAAATTGATACTTCATTTCCCCCTCTTTACCTCTAGAAAGCCTTCTCCAAAGCTGAACCCAGACCCACCTTACTGCAACCTAGGACTGCGCTTTTTTTAGCCATCCTGGAGTGAAAGTGGAGAAAAGTTTATTCCCTCCTTGTTTGCACCTGCCTTTCACACACCCAGAGAGCATTCCTGTTTCCTGCACTTCTTGCTGTTCACTTCTTCTCCAGACTTTTTCTCTGCTCAGATCTACAGCAGCAAGGAGCCTTAGCTGGTGTTCAGGAGCTGGTAACACTGCCACACACTGAAAATATATGCAACAGCAAGAAAGAAGGGCTGGCACAGTCAAAGATAATAATATGTATTATGCTGAATTTTATGTCAGCACCAGAAGGCTCTTTATTACATGATTTTCTTCTTTACAGCTCCCAACAGATGAGCAAATGCATATATTAGACTGTAAACCTCTACAATGCAATCTATGCAAATCACAAATATAAAGCCATGTAATGTTCCCTCATGGTGATCCAACATCAGCACTGTCAAAGCCAAAGGAGACCCATTATTGCCTTTGCTGGCATGTCTTTGCAAGCAGAGATAACAGAAAGGAGTTCTCCCTTGATTGAGTTGCACCCCCAACCTCAGTGGGGGGTGCCTAGAGAGACACTGCTGGCTAAGCGACCAGCACCTCATTTTGTCGCAGAGATGTTGGCATGAAAGCTAACCCACAGGACTGTGTAAACAAAGTCCTGCAAATTCATCCCAGAAAGTTCCTCTGTTGTCTCTTGCTGGAGGTACCTGAGAGCTGGAGGCTGAGCTAAGCCCTGGAGAGAGGGAACCCTGATTGTTTGCACAGGAACCCCAAAATGCTTGCATAAAGGCTAGCCAGTGGTTACTGCTTGGAAATTTCCTTGCAGTTGGGAGAAACTGAAAGGGATTCAGTGAAATGGATTTTCTGAGAATGGGGTACAGCTAGTGGAAGGGACCTGGGGTATCTTTGGGCACAGCCATTCCAAATATAAGGAGACTTTCTCAAGAAATGTTAGAAGATGAACAAAGGAAGAGCCAAGACAAGTGTAACCCTTGACTTGAGGACGAATGAAGCCATGACAAAATTAATTTAATGATCCCAGAGGACTTGCCTTTATTCCTAGCTGTAATTTTGCACCAGAAATGAGTTCCCTGCTCCTAACCTGTACACAAACTGCCCAGCGCTGCTGTGTCAACACCACCATGGAGCAGCAGCTCATGAAGTTTGTTACTACTTCCCCTCTGAGGTCGTAGGTCATTGTAACCCAGCCTTGAGTTGGGGGGGGGGGGGGAACTCTAAACTGGTCTTCAGCCCATTTCTTTCCTATTTTCCCCCCTGGGCTTGACTGGAGGTGTGGAGGAGGCAAAACAGCGGTACATATACCATTGCATGGGAATGCTTGCAATCTAGGACACAGGTGGCATTTTCCTGGTGTTGGAGATGTTTGTGCCTCTTGCAGCACCTGCAGACAACTCTTCATTTCACGCTCGCCTCTGAGGAAGCGGATTCACTTGCTGTGAAAAATGCTATTTGAAGACATTTCACTAAAAGAAAACTGGCTTTTGAACCAATCAGGAGCCCCAGGTGCTGAAATGATCCGTGGCAAATAACTTCATGTTAAGAGGCATTTGCCTCCTGAGGGCCATGTTAATGGAGTCCGACCGGGTGTTGATTTGGTTATCCTTCGCTGCTAGGTATACAGCTATCATTTTCCAAAGGCAGGCAGGCTGCATGTTAATGATCCTTCCTCGCAGGGGCTCGGAGGCAGAGAGCTCTCACAGAGATCCCTGCCACAGACAGCTAATCAGAGAAGTCAGGGCATCCCCATGGGGGAGGCTCAGCAGGAGAGTGGTTGTCCCAGCCACTCCTGCTACAGAGGGAAGGCTTAGCTCAGGTCCACATGCTGCTGAGGCCACAGCAAAAACAATCCTGGGAGCTGAGGAATGAACTCATCAAGCGTCCTGAGAGCAGAATAGATGCCCATCATCAGAGATACATTAGGTCTTCATGTGTTGTCCTGTAGGTAACGATTTCCAGTGGGTTCTCATGACATTAGCAAACATGTGGCCAGAAAACAAGCAAGTTGACAAGGTAATGTCCAAATGGACATGCTGGCATCTGCTGATGCAAAGCTGTATTGCCAGTTCCTGCAAAAAATGCTCTCAGGACAGCAGTCAGAGGACCTAGGCTTGCAATCAGTAGCAACAGTAGAGATGTCAGAACAGCAGTAATAAATGAGTGAGGAGGAGAGGCAGGGAGTATGACTGGCTTGTGTGTGATTTCAGCTCCTAATTGAGAGGTACTGGTGCAATGCATCTACTGAATAAATATATGACTCGCCTGTGCTGCACTTAGGAGCCCCAGATGTGAGTTGGTATGCCACAACCCCATAGCCCTCAATCCCTGCCCCACAGAAAGGCAGTGATATGCAGAGATTTGACACACATACCTCAGCCTTGTCTCAGGGGCATCAGTGTCCAGGTATTCCAGGCTCTGTACAAAGGTGCGATTACAGACCCTTTCTCCTTCACCAACTTTTGTTTCAAGTCCTGCCTCTCATAATGCTGGATTTACAGCAGATCGCCTTTCTTTCTAGCAGACGTATTCTTGACTGTTGAACCTGAGGCATTTCTAGTCACAGGTGCCCCCCATGAAGGATGCTTTGGGGCTTTATTGTTCCCAGTAAGTTCAACCAGTGGTTTATGAAAACCAGTAGCTCTGAAAAATCATTAAATCTAAAAGGAAGTCACCAAAAGTGACACATGACAAAGCAGTTGTGGGAAGTCATGTAATCAAGACATGAGCGGGAGAAATCGGTAGGGGTGGAAACAAGCCCTTTCCCTGTGGAAAGACTCTTTCAGCCCAGAAAAGCGAGATCTGTTTCAGCCTCGTTTGACACCACATGGCGTTGACTTCATTCACATTGACTTCATGGTCCCTGGTCTCAGACCCAGGGTGATACACACAAATGACTGAAGAATAGCTTAGTACTCCCATTCTTTAAGAGAACATTATGTCCGTCTCTAACATGGTTTTCTTGTTTACCATTCTAAATAACAATCCGGTGGTTGCAGACAGATGGGCAAGATGAACTTAAAGGTCTTTGCCATGCCTAATGTCTATGATTTTATGAGTCATTTCAGTCAGAAAAAGAGGAGATGAAACATTTGAATGGAGTTAAAAAGACATGACATCATGGTTCTGTTTCCTTTCTTTGGAATTAGCAATAAACTGAATTATGCTCAGCCACTTATCATTAACAAAAAATCTTTAACTTGCTTTCTCCAAAATATGTTTCCCCTCTCTCCTAAATCAATTCACCAGAGAAAAGCAAGAGTCTTTCTCTTGTATACACAAAGCAGAACAATTTGGTCTTTGAGCAAGTAATAGAATTTCAGGCATCACAAACAAATCAGCAATGTCTTGGCCATACTACATCCAAACAGCAACTGAAATATTTAACTGCAGCCTTTAGCAGTAGTTTTTGTTCTGGCTGCTTAGTTGAACATCGTGTCCTGCTGGGTTGGCTACAATGCCCCGGTGAGATCCTCTGGGCATGGCTGTTTATGCCTTTCAGAGTGCTGCTCTCTCTAGCTTATTTCATTTTGAGGTGAGAAGTCAGTGGTTTCCTCGGCGGACTTTACAGCACAGTGAAACTCTCAGAGACACATACTTTCACACAAAGTGGTGGTCACCTGCAAAGGGCCCTGAGCTCGCTCAAGGACTCTACATCATTCACAAGCATACTCAGGCAGGGGCTCATCCCCCTCCCAGCACGTGCCTCTCCTTTCTCCACTGCCTTGAGGCACAGGAGCCCTTCTTCCCAGCACAGCCTCCTCCCTCCTGACACCTTCTAACCCCAGCCCTACTCCAGGTCTTTGCTGCAGAAAAGGAGGATCACCACCTGCCAAGAGTAACACTGCCTGGTTACAAGAAGGGCTTTAAGACAAAGACACAACAGCAGACGATGACAAGCAGCTATGAGCTGCAGTTTCATCTGTAAATGCTTGTTGTGACAGTACAGGGATACCGGAGTACAAACCACCTCCTCTTGAAAGGCTACCACTTCACTTCTGACATCTCAGTGACCCCTGAGACTTTACGTGAGGAGAGAGGAGATGGAGCCTCCCAACACAAGAACAAGTCGCATTAGCTGACTTGCCCCTTTTATAGTGATTACAATGCTGGTGATGAGGAAAGAACTTCCCAGCTCATGTTAAGGTTGATGCTTTGATTTTTCTTCTTTGCTTGTCTCCAAAAACAGATTCCGTGGTTCTACTATGCATGTGGCGCAGAGAATTAAATAAAAATACTTACTATACATAACACAGTATTTGCTTCTGTAGCTGTAGGGCTGTAAAACCAACCCCAGAGATGTCATACCTAAACATTACATTTTACTTGGACTTCTTGTCTTCCTTACATTGCCAGAGCTTCCTAATCAAAATGCACAGAAATCTTTTCCCCCCACACAGCCAGATTTTCCTTTTTCTCCTTAGAGAAGGCTCCCTTTGTCCTTACTACTTTGCACCACTCACACCAACACCCTTCACACCTCACAGCACTGTCCCTCGACCATTAGTTGTTGCACAGCCTGACCCTATCTCCTCCAGGTTTTCTACCACAAACTCCCCACTCGAGCTAAAAGAGCAATTTGTTTTCAGGTGTTCACAAGCACAGGCTGAAGGTAAAAAGCAGACACCAGACACTAAATCAGTGATCCACATCTCCAGGAGACCTCATGCTCCAAATACGTGTCTCTGTAAAGGTAGAAGGGCAGGTACCTGTTGTCAGGGCTTTGAGTGCAGCAATGGGCTCTACAGTCAGGTGCTGGCGAACTGCTCCGTGTGATGATGAGGACACTGCCTTGCCTTACTGTCATCCCTGGCTCCCTGTTCCCCTTTCCCTTGTGGGATAGCCCTGATCTTGCTGCTCTCTGATGCCTCTGAGCCAGGGAGATCCCTGAGAAACTGGCAGAGTATCTAGTCATCACCACTTGTAGTGGCACCATTGCCTTCAATCTCCCAACTCTCTCCGGTTAATCATGAGGTCACACAGTGCAAAAGTGGTTGTTCCCAGGATCCCATGCAGTGGTATAGAGCCACGTCACTGCAGGAGCGGGGAAAGCATGCATCTTCCTGACTGTTACAACAAATGTCCCCGGACCGGACACCTAATAGGATAAGCAGCTCTCATTTTTTCAGGGTTTACAAATGGTGGCACTTCTACAATTTACCCTTGATCCTCAGCACAGCAATTGCTAGGAAGAATGATCTTACTTGCTTTGCTAACAGATGCAAGCACATACGGATTCCAGGCTGGTGAGGTATGGGCTGGTAGATTAAAAGAGAAGCTGAACATACTGGAAGGGTGATTTAATGCCAGCAATACTGTCACCACCCTGTGCTCATACTGGAGATAGCAGATGATGCACATTCTGCCAGAGATTTCACAGAGGTTGTGATTTTCCTTTGCAAAGAGCTATGACAGCAATCTCTGAGCTTAATTAGCAATTGCCGAAATATGTCACACTTGGTAGGAGGTAAATTATTTTGGCCTTATCAAATAATTTTCAAACATGCTGTTTCCTTTACGGTCACAAAAACATTACAGGCTCAAATCCGCAAGGGAGCTGTTACAGAGGGGGAAATAAGAAGTTTTTGTGATAATAGCAGGACTCTGTAACAAAGCAGTGAATGCAAGAAACAGGAATCTCTATTCCAGGTTTCACTGTGACATCACTTACTGTGAGGTAGTTCAGGTCTGGCTGACTTCCCAAAATAAGTGGAAGCAGCTATTTCCCCACATCACAATAGAACAAACATAGGGCAAGTTGACATAATCTTCACACGTATTCTGTTTCAAAAGCAAAAAAGAACCGCCCGAGATCCAACTGGAGCTGCAAGTCTGATCTGCAACATTGAGCAAAGTTCAGATTCCCACCACTTTGACCCTTTTTTTTTCCTAAAGATATACTGAATTTATAGACTTGATGCCAAATCATGGCATCTTTAACATCTAAAGCTAGAAACTTCAGATATGGCTCTGATGCCTGCATCGGCAAGCCTGGCCTGTACAGAGGAGATGGCTGTTTCTCTTCCTCCCCACTGCTCACCCCCTTGGCTTTTTTAAGAACTAGGTTGGACTTTTGGTTGTTGCACTCCCACAAAGGACTGGTTCAAATGCCTTGACTGCCTTTGCTGTGCGGAAAACTTCCTGAATTCCTACTAAATACCACACCACCAACTGACTCTTTCCTCCCTCTTTTCTAGGGAGCCCTCTCTGATGTGCCAGGTGACCAGAGAGAACAAAAATCTCTCATCTTCAGTGGGTTTGCTTTTGGAACTTTTTATCTATAAAGTGGCTAATGAATACAAGGTTGATTTTCAATGCTGATGAATAACTCAGCAGCTTCAATCCCACTGGCTTTCAATGTGATCCATGTTCCTCTGCTTCTCTGGAGTTTAGAGATAAGCAGGAAGGTCCCTGGTGCCAAATGACACAACGCTGGTCTCAGCACTGCAAGCAACACATTGTGAAAGGCAGATTTATTTCCCCTCTGACACAGCCACACTCCAGTGTCCCCATTCCAGCTCTTCCAGCACTGTCATTTACACAGTTCTCACCCATCACCCCAGCAGCATTCAGGACGGCACAAGAGGAAAGTAAGTTCAACCTACAGACTGGCGGTGGCATAACTGCACCCAGCAGGACGCTGTTTTCTCTCTCAAGCTAATTGTAGCAGTGTGTGGCAGTATATTTGTGCTTCCTGTAGGACAGATTACTCCCTTCTACACATTCTCTTATATCTGGGAAGATCTTTTTCTGGTATAAAGGACATCATTGATACTAAGCCTGCATTACAGGGATGGGCTGCCTGAAGTATGCTGCTTTAATTAAAACAGTATAACTTCTGCTTGTAATTAATCCCTAATGGGTTGTGAAGATTAGATCATTCATTTATCCTGGGCCACAGTAAATGGGAAATCTGCAATCCAAGGAGTGCTGAACCCAAGGGGCAGAGAAAGCAACACCAAAGCATTCAGAGCCTGACTGCAAGGATAGCAACACAGGGGAAACGAGGCTGTACCATGGCCAGAGTGCCTTAGTCATGGTTAACTTCTAAAGTCGCCCTGTAAATGCCCCTCCTTTTGTCCTCTCCAAATGAAGAGGAAAGATTCAGGCTCTGCCCTTGTTGAGGCAAACCTGTACCACAAGCCACCTCCATGCCAAAGCTAGCAGAGGCACAGGCAGGCTTCAAATGTACTTACTGCTGCTTTATGTACTGACAGACAAAAGAAACACAACTGAAACCTGTGCCATTATTAAATGCATTAGAGGCTGAATCACCATATAAATTCAGGAGAGTACAGGTACTTCCAAGAGTGAGTGCTGTTATTGCAATACTCCTACCACAACACGTTCGTGCGGCAAGGAGGAGCAACGTACCCTCTCAGCATACTGGCAAAACCACTTGATGAGGTAATGAACCTCCAGAACTTCACTGGTTTTACTCAGCTTCCTTTTCTTGAGTACCAGAAGTGGTCATCTACCCAAGCATGGGGTGTCCTGGGGAACCAGTGGTTATGGATGTACGCTATCCTAGAGAAAGGCATCATCTGCAGCGACCTGTATTATCAGGAGATGCAGGAATGTTCTTATAACCTTACCAAGATGAAGGCCTTTCTGCTCCTGAGACCCTGGTTCCCTCAATGAGGGGAGCCACTGTTAAGCCCCATTTAGACATAGTGTATATCGAGCAAGGGCTGAGTAGGGTCTCACATTCACAAAGGAATACAGGAACCCTGAAATGAGACACTCATCCCATGCCACAGTGAAAAGTTGCTCCTTAAGCTTACCTTGAACTTTGCTTAAATGCCACTTTATTTTTCTCTGTTTTCAAAATTTCTGCTAAGTAACCTGAAGAAATGTATGAAGAACATAAACCTCCACTTGTAGTTCATGAGAAAAAAACAGGCAAATAATGTTACCAGTTCCCCAGGCTGAATCCAACTTCCTGAAATACTTTGAGATTCCTTAATAAAGAAATGAAGGGGAACTAATGTTGCTCATTCCTTTTCCAGCAAGAGTGCATCCATACACTGGAAATTTCTATGATGATCTGTTTTCCAATCAGCATATATATAAAGTGTGTATTATGGTTTTGTTGTTATTATACAACACAGAAGTTACTAGAAACGGGGGAGGGAGTCATAAGCTATCAATCACTTGTGTAACACAATTTGAATCAGAATATCTGAAGACTTTAAACAAGGTTGATAATGGGGAAAATGCTAAAATGTTGACAGAACCAAGTGAGATATGGAAAAATAAGAGCCAATGCCCATACGATTTAAATATTCATTATCATTATGGGAATACTGAAAGCCCTGGGAAACAAGAAATTTCTGGTTACCACAATTTAGGAATAGCCACTGAAAGTCACAGGACAAGGTAGTCTTCACCAGGAAAAAAAGGAAAACTTTCAAATATAAGTGAGTCATCCTAAGATACATCAAGAAAGGCCCAGATGATTCATGCTTAGGGTAAGTCCAGCTTAAGCTGAGCCAACCTGTCACAGCTGTGGTTCAAACTGAGACTAGGTGGATGCACTGAAACTTTAGCAAAGACAATCATCTGGAAAGTCTTTGGAACAATGCTGTGGCAAAGTCTCATAAGGTCACTGAAGTTATTGCTTTACAATAGCTCCCATGTAAGTGCAAGCTCCTAATTAATTGCTTAATTAGTTGTAGTCTGTAGAAACCTGCTTAGAACAATGCCATCTGTGCGACAAGGTCAAGGAATGAGGACACATTCAGCACAGTTATTGAGTGTGGTGTCTTGAATGAAATTCGGAAATCCCAGTCTGGGACAATTACTATTTAAATTAGTTCAAAAGCCCGCTGGACACCAAATTCCATTTCCAGGGTTATCACACCTGGGACAATTTGGAAGTTACTCTGCCTGACATTATCATCCCAAGGACCACCTTCAGCTTTTGTAGTATGTCCTTGCCATAGCAAAGGCAAGTGCTGGAAGCAGCTACTAAGCTCTGAACTGTGGACAGGGAGATCTCCACCAATTTTTAGTCCCCATTGTGAAGACAGGCCATGATTCCTTCCAGAGATCTCCCATCAGATGACTGAGCAACAAGAAGTCCAAATCCCTGCCAGAGGTGGTTCCCTGAACAGACCTGGAATGAAAAGCTTTGGTCTTTCCTGCTCCCACCATCATGTTTCTACACTTCTTGCTAGAGGCAGTAGCCATAAGGAGAGGTCCCTCATGATGATACACCACACGATGGACACTAACATCCATTGGCCATCTTTGAGACTGGGGTCTAGGAATTCTGGGTAACAGATGGTTTGAATTGCATCCTTTCTCCTGGACTTCATGATGGCAAAGTACTCACTCCAAGGAAGGCAGGATGAGGAACGTGGTCAAGCAGGGATTGCCAATTCCATCTCTCCTGCTCAATGCTGTGACCTTTCTTCTTCCGGGCCTCCCTCATCCTCTTAGAAGAAGCTGAATCCCTCTGTGAATATGCGTGGACTTTCATTCACCTAAGCAACCAGGACTCTTTCACGATTCTTGGAAATAATACAAGAAATGCCAAGATGTGGAAATGTCATTCATAATTCATTGCTCATTGTGCACCATAATGAGTGTATCTTAATACTAAACTGGCACAGGGGAAGGCAGAAGAAAGATTTTCACAGTATGAAAAAGTTGGTGTTTTTTTGCCCCAAGCACATAAAATACTACATTAGTTTTATTACCAACAGTACATTAAGATCATGTGTCTTTATAGATGCATTTTAATGTCCTGCCTACCTCTGTGGATACGGCTGGAGGCAAAGCATCCAGCAAATGCTATTGTTTAGATTAGGAAACACTCTTTGGGAACAACGCCATAATATTAGATAATTAACTAATCGTTAACTTCTTAGAGAAAGATTTCAACCATTTTAGGCACAAATGAAACAAGGACTGGAAACAGGGTACCACAGAGACTGGTTAGAGGTAGGGTAAAGACTGTTACAGATAGAGGCCAGAGCTATTGAAGGAGGAGAGTACCTGTGTATCTGTATGTCCCTGGCAGCCCGAATTTCTAGCGGCTGCCTCAAGGAAGCTGTTCCTGCCGGGCTCAATATTTTGTCTAGAGTCATGGGAACAAAGTGCAATCTCTCCCTCTACTTTAATGGGACAGGTTTATTTTTTTCTGTTACTATGCTGCCTTCCAGGGTCCCATGATATGACTTCTTTATCTGTTCTAGTTTTCATTCGAAGAAACCCTTGCACTCAGTGGGAAAGTCTGGAGGGAAGCAGCTGAGACAACCATAGCAACCATTTGTCCTGGAGGAAAACCTCAGTAACCATTAGAAAGCTGTATGCTGCTCAGAAGCAGCAGCTGAAACAGTCTTCTCCCTCCTTATCTCAGATATTCTATCAGTTCATACAACAGCTGCTTTCCTTTCCCAGGTTCTGCCTTGCAGTGGGTCCCGAGACTCATCTATTTTGATACAACGGATAATCCAGTATTTATTTTAGCCTAGAGAACATAGTCATTACTCATGAAAATGCACTGCCCAGTTTTAGATACAAACTGCACAGCTGCAGGTAGGTCCTAGTTCCTTCCTTTTTAGCTGATTCTTGTAGTTCATCTCCAAATAAATGTATAAAAAAATGTATTTCTTTTCTACTGCTGGGAAGTCAGTCAATTTAATGAGGAGTTACGATTGTCTGGCAGGCATCTTTGGGAGTCTAGATCACTAGACTCAAGTCTTCACTTTAAAGTATGTAGATTGTAATCAGAAGTGATCAATTCACTTTGTTGTGCATCCAAACAAAGTAGTAATTCAGTAGTCCTCACCAGAACAGCTGCTGAGAGATAGCAAGCTGTATGTTCAAGATTAGAATATAGCCCTGGGTCTCCCGTACATGATGTTGATCTCTGAGAAGAAGAAAAAAAATACCCGAGTGTTCTGCAGACCGATAAAAGGTTAACCTTAAGTCTCTGCTGTTGAAAACATCCATTCATTTACTGCTGCATACATTAAACTTCAGATGTGCATGCCTCCTTTTGTTTGTTTTGGAAAAGGGTGCTGTCACAGCACAAGATGAAAGAAACAGCAATGATACAAACAGCACCCAAAAAACACTCACTCTGTTCTCCTTGCCACAGGAGAATTCAAGGGAGATCATTTACCACATTGGATGTGAGGAGCTTCATCATGTCACAAGGCTTATGAAGCACCATCCAAAGCTTTATAGCTTTTCTGACAACTGAAGCAGACATTGGGATGGCCAAAACAGGGGGACCATGTTCCATTCCCAGATCTGCAATGAATCTCTTCTATTGTCATGCTTCTTTCTGCAGGGCAACCTACTATGCAGCTGCAAAATCATGTGCCCTGTTTTTTTGCCCTTGAACTGGGAGCAAGCTCCTTCTGTGAACTCTCCTGGAATAAAAACTGTCCTCACACTCTATGTTTGCAGATGTGAAAAAATGAAGTATTTAGCTGGCACGTGAGGTTTACTAACAACAGCCCCTCCATGTGCCTTCTAATAATTCTAACTTCATGTCCCTGCTAACAAAATGCATCCTTGCTAACTATCTCATCTAAAAAACACCAAAAAAACCACTGGCTAAGACTAAAAGTTGTTTAGACTTAGTGAGAATCACCTAAGTGTCAGGGGGCCTGAACACCTTCATCAATTGCTGTGGAAGATTTATTACCCTACTCTTTAGATGCCTCCACCAGACAGGCCTCTGAATGATTTTGTGAATAGTACAGACACACTGAGCTTAGGGGAAGGTGTGCAAGTAACCCATTGAAACGGCACTATTCTGCACTGAAACCATCCTTGCTGTCTCGTAAGCCTGTGAAGTAACAAGCCAATAGATGAACAACAAAAAGTAAGAGCAGGACGAAAAGAGGATGCCAGGAGGGAATAATGTTTCATACCCTTGGAGTACGACTATATTGATATGTCTCTGGGCTCTGGCTGGCTCAGCATAATATGCGGGGCATAAACGTCTGGCACAGAATTCACGTGCAAAGTTTTTCATTGTGCAGCCTGTTCTTGCTAATAAAAGAAACCTCTCATCTCCTCAAACATTTTGAGTTGGTCTCTCTTCTGTCCCAAAACTTCCTTGTAATTAACCACCTGCATAATGAATTAAACTCTCCAGGGAATGTTATTTGTGAGCTACCTTTCCAATTATTTAAAATTAGCTTAAGGGCTAAAGCAATCAGGCCATTCATTAATCTAATCCCTTTTTGTAGCTGTAGGTCATGACTTGGAAATGTGACCACAAGATCAAAAGGACAAAGAAGAATGAAGAGGAAATTATACAAGACACTCATAAAGTTCCCTGGCCCAAGACCTCATCCACAGCACACTAAAATCATCAGCTGCTGACACACAGTGCACTCCAAATGCCCTGGCCCAAGACCTCATCCACAGCACACTGAAATCAACAGCTGCTGACACATAGTGCACTCCAAATCGCCATTTTCCTGTGTGCACAATCATCTCTCTTCTCAGGAGACATCTACCCCAAAGGGAAAAGTCAGCACGAGTAAAATCTACTCACACTCGAATTGCTGGCTGGGAGCCAGCTCCTGCCTGGAAAGCAGAGAATTAGAGGTGCTAGCAGTTAATAAACCCCACTTCAGATCGGCTAGCACAGTCTGAGGCAGACCCTGGGGGATCAAAGGACCATGAGACATCCTCTGCCCTCTGTTCAGGTCTAGGCTTTCCCTCTCTTCTGAAAGGAGCAGGAGTTGCAAACCTTGCATGTACTGAACCATGTGACAAGCTTTTTGCAAGGCCGAGGGATGTCACACAAATGTCCCTAATCAGGGGCCAGGGACATCCATTTCAGAGCTGCTTGTTCTGAACAAGAGACCCAGCATTCTCACACAGCAACATATGCTCCTAGCCACCTCAGCAGGTAGTTTCTCTCTGTATCACGCTTGAGAACAGCAGCCATGTTATTTTATGCTGGCACAGGCTGTGCTGTTCAGTATTCTCTACCATCCTCTGCCTGGAAAATCTGCCATCTGCCTGATGGGAGCAAGGGGAGGAATGTGGACAGGCAGCCAGCAACAACCTTCTGCAGACCAGCCCTTGTGAATACAGCCTTGTCCGTGCCATGGCCACGCACATGCTCTGCATGCCCCATGGGCTCTGCCAGCCTGGGGCATTAACCTCCGAGCACTTGCCTTTCACTCTAAGCCTGCACAGACACTCAGTGCCAAGGGAGAGCTCCAGCCTCACACAAAGCTGTCCTAGTTAGGACAGAGATCATCATACCAATCTATTTAGTGCCCATAGCAGCAACCACCCACCTCATGAACATGCCCACATGTGAGCTACAGTGGCAGCGAAAGGCCCTTGCAGTATTCATGCAATCTTACATTTAATCCTTCTTAACAGGGGAAGTCTCTAACCTGCCTTACTTCAAGCAAGACCTACCTGGAGGAGTAAATTGGCCCTACTCAAGCTATCGCATCCCATGCCATATTCCTAAATTAGCTCTGCTCATCATAGCCTCTCTCTCACTTTCAGCTTCCCTATCCAACACAGCATATTTCCCTCTCCTTGATGCCCTTTATTCCTCCTCAAAAAGTCTGAGGGATCCTCACTCCAGCTACGGGGCACACTGAGTGCCTGAGCCCAGGTACTGAAGGGATCCACACTGCACAGATCGGGGTGTGTGTGTATGTGTGTATATATATATAAAAAATATTTTCATTAGTGGACCTCCATCCTGCTTAGAGAGAGGAGGCTGCTGGACCTGCGGGCATAGAGTGGCAGCAGCTTCGCCCCTCTTGGGCTGTTGTATCTGGCATGACCTATTTTCTTCTACCAGACTCTGCCTCCATGACTTATAAACATGCACGGTCAGCAGTTTACTGAACTTGTGTCTGTTGCTCATGGACTGACTTGTGCTGCCAAGCGCCGGATGCCTGGGTCACACACAGGCAGACCCTGCGCCAGCCCCCTGAGTGGACAAGGTAGACATGGGGCAAAAGCCATCAGCTAAAAGTGATCAGCATGGGCCACGCACCTCAGACCTACGCTTGAGTATGGATGCAAGTCAAAGCACAAGCTATGTATGTCTGAAGAGCCATATGCAATTACAAGACATCTGTCTTGTGGTAGCTAAAATTATGGTGTCATTCAATGATCCTGAAGTGCTTATCCTTGCAAGTGCTGTGTTTTAACAGGAGTGCACACATATGCACTCATACACAGAGACAGTTTGCAAGCAGAGCTGGATGAGCAGTTTGCAAGCGATGTTCACCCCACATTTCCTCGTAAAACCTTGTTTCCAATGGTTTCAAACTCTGCCAGACTTCAGAAATCTAACATGCCAGTCCTCCACAGCTATTTCTGTGTTACGAATGTGGCTGGAAGAATGCAGCTCTTCCTTAGGGTGAAAGCCCCAGAGCATACAGGTCATCCTAGCCAGAAGCTAAGCCCAGTGACACAAGGGTTTGAGAGACATAGGCACCTAGGGATAAAGTCATGTAGGCATGGACTTCCCCAGCATTGGGTGAGTCCCTTACCCTCTTCCTAAGACAGAGCTCTGCTGGGAAGATTTCTGCCACAAAAGTCCTTAGCAGGTCCATGTGAGGAGGAACTTTTTTTTACTTATTTTGACTCGTTCCTGACACAAGAGAATTTAGTTGTCCAGAATTCATAACCTTTTACAGCTCAAAGAGAACAAAACTTCATCAGAAGGGTGCCTGCATGCACCTGCACTCACATGCACACACAGGGCCAGACAAAGAATGCAGAGATTTGCTTTTTGGGTGATCAGCACAGACAGTTCAAAGCTTTGTATGACTGACAGAAGAGACAGGGCTGGGTAGCCCAGAACACACCCAGTACCCTACATCCAAGCTATGTGACCCAAAGCAACAGCCAGTTTCAACTCAGGCATTTTGTGATTTGGTATCCTGGTCCAAGGCACCAAAATAAAGGTTCTTTTTGTATTATATTTATGGAGGTTAAAGCTCATCTTCTTTTGACAGAAGATGACGAGGGGACTGGAGCATCTGTCTTATGGAGAAAGGTGAAAGCGTTGGTTCTGATTACCCTGAAGAGAGGGGACCTCATCAATGCTTATAAATACCTCAAGGGTGGGTGTCAAGAGGATGGGGCCAGACTCTTTTCTGAGGTGCCCAACAACAGGACAAGGGGCAACGGGCACAAGCTGGAACACAGGAATTTCTGTCTGAACATGAGGGAAAACTCCTTTCCTGTGCGGGTGACGGAGCAGGGGCACAGGCTGCCCAGAGAGGCCGTGCAGTCTCCTGCTCTGGAGATGTTCAAACCCGCCTGGACGCGTCCCTGCTGTAGTGGACCCTGCTCTGGCGGGGGGCTGGACGAGGTGATCCCCAGAGGCCCCTCCCTGCCCCTGCCATTCTGTGATTCTGTGACTCTGTGACAGTCGGGTCTTTTGTACAGTGCTACTTAGTCCAAGGAATTATGTTGTGCTGAAAAATCAAAAACCTCTCTTGAAAATGCAGCAGCCTGCTGTCTACTTTGCTAGCATTGCTTTAGCAATGCTGACCAGCACGTCCTATGAGTATACAGCTTGGTCTGTTACTGCACATATAACAAGTAAAGAAAAATACCCCAGGTTTCATGTTTTGTCTGTGCCTTTTCATCTCAGATACAAGGGGATGCAGCATCACCAGTACAAACATGCGCTCATGGTTGTGGATGTCAGCTTCTTTATACTCTATTACATTCTGTTTTCTGATGGAGAAAACTAGGGCAGAGAGGACAAAAAACCTAGGGTAGACTGGTAGAGCATGGGAAGGTCTTACCAGCACCACCAGCCAGTTTAGTGGAGTGTGGCATGTCACATCGCTGTCCTGT
This sequence comes from Podiceps cristatus, assembly GCA_000699545.1. NCBI lineage: Eukaryota > Metazoa > Chordata > Aves > Podicipediformes > Podicipedidae > Podiceps > Podiceps cristatus. The sequence continues at coordinate 4,918 of KL279927.1, read as the reverse complement.
GTCACCATTTTGCCAGTTGAGATAGGGACTATGAGCCACATTTCTAATGAATAAACAACAGATAGCACCTGGCTGCTATTTCCGTCTTTTTCAGCAGTGGTTAGATGTCATAATCTGATGCAGAAAAGCAAAGAAAGTGAAATATATTCCTGTGAGCTGAGTACCTAATCTCTGGTCTCTGATAAAGGTTAAGTTCATACTGTCTTCTCCCTCTCAGTGGGGACATGAACATTATCTCTCTCTTTGAAATATATTCCTGTGAGCTGAGTACCTAATCTCTGGTCTCTGATAAAGGTTAAGTTCATACTGTCTTCCTCTCAGTGGGGACATGAACTCTCTCTTCTTCCCAGTGTCCACTGAAACATGTCAAAATACAGTTTTTTCAAAGCCTCTGCCTCTGAAAACTGAATAGAAAGCAACAAAATGTTTCAGAAGTTATGGTGAAGAAAGGCAAGTTACTCCTTTGCCTGATCACGTATGCTTCATATCTGTATGAAACCCAGCGAAAATCCTTTTACCCAGCACGCAGTCCCTACTTTTCTTTAAAGACAATCCGAGTGATGGTATGTGGAGCTGTGTCCACTCAAGCAATCCATGGGCTGGGGAAATAATTACAGAGCTGTGCATCCCTCGATCACCGTGTGAGGGAGGTAATTATGGCAGGGAGTAAGCGCAGCAGACGGGAAGCAATTGCTTTCGTGTGCTTGGATTGCAGTCTGCTGCCTGGCGGGTCTCACGTGTTGCCAGGGAGGAAAGCGGGTCTGGAGGCTATCTGAGCACCTAAGCATGCCGAGAAGGGTCCAGTGGGATTTTTCAGGTGTATGTCTATGCCAGCCTGACACAGCTCAATGGAGGTTACACAGAGGATGGATAGAGGTGTTGTACATACTCTTGTTTCCACTCTGGCCTGGCTGGCATCTCTGGGGTGCTTTGGTGGGGATTTACCAGGGGTGGAGGGCTCCATGACCACCCATGTCTCACAAGACAGCCAGTACAAAGTGAAGCTCATTCACCCCAGCACAGACTTAAGTCTCTGATAATTAATTTCTTTTTACAGGAGGTAAAGAAATGTGTGTCAAGGTATTGCTCTCTTTCCTAAAAATACATGCAGGGAGAAAAAGAGGACTCAGATTAAAAACACCTTGCAGGATTATCAACCCCCACTGAACAGAAATCCTGACAGGCCCTGATAAATCGTCTCGTATGTTTAATGGTAAACTTGACAAGACAAAAAGATTTTTTGTTAACTTCTTTCTCTGACTTATGAAGCTTCAGACTTGCCTACAATCTACAAAGCTAAAAACTTCTGTAAAAAATAAAAACTGAGGTAACTGCATGACTCCAGAGGGTGGAGAATTATGGAAAAAAATAAACATAATGTGTTTTTTTTCATCAGACACTGTTTGTGGAGGAGAGTTTTATGGTGAAAGGCATACAGCATTTATATTTTCCTCTGAAAAAAGCACAAAAAAAACCCCAACCCTGCCTGAGCCCTTTAGATTCAGCTATAAGATGTTAGGAAAGTAGCTAATCCAAAAAATTACAAGCATAAAACCCTACGACCTATTTATAGAAAAGTGGAAAATTAGCCAATAAATACTGTCTACTGTTAAAAATCAGAGTACTCAGAGACTCAGTTATCCCTCCTGAGAGGTTACCCCAAAGCAGTGGCCTCTGGACAGGTGACCTGAATGGCTCATGGGTGCAAGGCCCCTGTATTTCAGCTGTGACAGCTCAGGTGAGACAGGGACCTGGGCACCACTGGTGTGATGCCATCGTAACCGGGAGGACACCTTGTACATGTGAGGCAATGGGAGTTGCGTCCCAATCTCACAGTCCAAAGAAGCAAGCGTCATGGAAGACAGGGTACATGGGGGAAGAAAATGGTTCAGTCCTGACAGTGATTTATTGGTAGCTGACAGACAGAGCAAGAATGAGCAGCCACAAGCTGTGGGTGTAAGTTTTTTGTGGGAAAGAAAACATAGAAGCAAGTAAATGAGCAAGTATACAACACAGTGATGGCCTCAGGCTCTCTGTTTTACTGAGAGAAGATGAAAAGCAGTGACTCTGAGGTTTGCTTGGGATAGGAAGATCACCAAGCAATGCCCTACTAGTGAAAATCAGATATGCCAATGGAAAGGGCTGATTTTGCTTTCATAGAGTGCATTTCTGAATCCACTGCTCCTCCCTGCTGGCTCAGCTAAACCTGATGCACATGTTCATTTCCACTATGCAGGCAGAGCCTGCACAGCTGCATCATTCGATACAGACGGTCTCCAAGAAGCCCTAAGTCAGCAGCACATTGGCAAGGGCCTTGGTGGAAACATTGAGTCCCACAGAGAGCAGAAATAGCCCCTGCAGGAAGTACATTGCTTTTATGAAGCACAGGGAAAATAAATCTTTCTATTTGTAAAGAGCACCTCTGAAACCTTACAACATCCATCCTTGTATAATTCTTTTGCACCATGACATAGACATATGCAGTGTAAATATACTGCCAGGTACTGCAGGATTAAACTGAAAGCACCTGTCCCTTTGGATTGAGCTGTACTGCAAATATGCCTTCTGTAAATCACACTTTCATCTGCAAATGCATTGCACAGCTAGAGGAGACCAGTTTTTTTTAAAGAAGTTCATCACAAGTGCTAAATTTTGCACAAAGAATCCATCCACCACCTTTGAAGTTCCTCCATGTTACAGTTTTTTCCCAGACTAAGCCTTTTTAGTAGATCCAGGACACTTTTGAAAACATGAAATTTTCAAGAGCTCAAGCAACTGCAAAAAAAGGTTTGAATGCAAGTGTCAAGTATTGATCTTTAGGTATAGTTCTGACTTTTGATAAAGGACAGGGAATGTTAGACTACCCTTTTGTATTATCAAGAGATCTGAAACGTTATTCAGGAGTTCAAGTTAAAAGACCTACATAAATAGAAATCACATGCTAATAGGATATAATGTTTCACTACCTCACATATAAAATATCATTCTGAATGGTTTATGCTTCAAAGCACAGGTTGATACCACTGTTGGTATCAGCTTGGCTAGGTGTAGGATTTATACCTGCTATTTTAGCCAGTTCTCAGTCATAGAAGGTTCTGGCCTTAATTTCAGCTTATTTTTTTCCACTGAAAAATGCCAATTTGTTGGATGTGGGGTTTTGCAGAAGTGCCAGTTTCAGTGAAGACTGGTGGTTTCTCAGGGCCATGATGGACCTGCTGGAGGGGAAGGCAGGCAGTGAAGGTACCTGCCTGGGAACTCGGGGAGCAGACAGAGTGACATGCCTGTGCTGGACTGGGACAAGCAGAGACTTGACCATCTTTCTGTGAGAGATTTGGGAGAGGAATTCTCAGCTGATTCAGCTGTTAGAGAGAGCTAAGAGGAAAGATAGGAAGAATAGAGTATGCAGGGGTGGTATTATTATAATTTTTTAGTGGGGAGAGAAGGAAAGCTTTCTACTTCCAATGCAAAACAAAAATCAGAAGTTAAACTTCCTCAGAAACACAGTCCTTCCTTCTGGCTGGATTTAGCCACAGCTTGTCTAGGTGAATCCAAGGGATCAATTAACAAAGATCAATTTACTGCCTCTCAACCTAATAAAAGCAAAGAACCTGCCTGACCTTTCTTGCTGACAGCTCCTACTTTTAGGCAGTCACATTCAGTAGTTCTCCATTGTTATACTAAATCAAACCAACACCCAAGTTTCCATTTTCCAGGGCCTAAATCCTTCTGCACAATATCATCATCTTTTGCTGCCTTCATGTGACCTTTTCTACCTTCCTTTATGCTCCTCTCAAAGTAGTAGGGTCTTACGGATTCACGCTGGTCCCTTGGATCAGTTCACAGATATTGTGGATGCCCTGTCCTTTGTACACTGGCTCTCAGCAGATTTAGCTTCTCAGCCTTACTGCTTTTTAGTGCTTAATTATGTTGTTTGGTTTGCATTTATTGGACTGTGCTGTGCTTTCATTGCTCAGATAAAACTAGCTAGCAATCCCCAGGCCTCCTGAAGGAACACTACTGCAGGAAATTAATGAACGCACTATTTTCCCTAGCACAGAGCAAGCACACTGCTAATGGTGACAAACTCTCAACCTTTCTTTGGCTGCAGCATTGGTGAAAATCCCGCCTAGTCCACGTGTGTGAAGATGTGGCCATTGAAACTGCTGACAAATAGCTCCTCCTGAAGAACCAAACGGCAGGATACTAAAGCGTGTGCAGATCCCACCTGATGATTTACTTCTTGCTGTCATTGTCATCAGGCAAATCCCTTGACCCAAACTTGAGAAACCAATAGCACTCAAACATGGAAACTTGTTATTTTCCACTGGATAAACTTTAATTGTCTCAGAGGCTTCCAAGTTCAATGACAGACACTTCATTTAAAGCAAAAAATAGTAGTGCTATACCTCTTTCTTTGATATTGAAGCTTAGGATTCTTCAGATCTGAAGTGCCTGCTCTCTCTTGACAAATACCCAGTGCTGGTATATGTTTAGAGCAGGCAGATTAGAAAGACAGGCAAAAGGGTGAAGGATTTTGGTGCTGTGGAGTACAGACTGTAGTTTCCAATAGGCATTGTTTCCACCAGTAGATAGAAATATAAGCAAACTTTTTCTTGCAGTCACAGAAGAATCACAGAATCACTAAGGTTGGAAAGGACCTGCAAGATCATGAAGTCCAACCCTCAACACCACCATGCCCATTAAACCATGTGCCACAATGCCTCATTAAACACCTCCAGTGAGGGTGACTCCACCACCTCCCTGGGCAGCCCATTCCAATGCCTCACCACTCTCTCGGAAAAGAAATTTTTCCTAATATCCAGTCTAAACTTCCCCTGCCACAACTTGAAGCCATTTCCTCTTGTCCTATCACTAGTCACTAGGGACCACACCCAACTCCCTTCAACCCCCTTTCAGG
>KL279925.1:3364-32367 GCA_000699545.1 Podiceps cristatus | reverse complement strand
CCACCCCAGAACAGCCAGTGCCAGAGAGAGCTTGGCACAGAAAGGATGCTGGTTGCTGTTCCGTTACGTTTTCCATGAAGGCATATTTGCACAGGGAAGGTCTTTGGCAATTTTTCCCCGCTGCTGGGAGACTGCGATGCTGCAACTGCTGCCCTTTTAACCGATGCTCTGAGGCGTTTCGTTCTTCTAACTGCAGACTGTTTGGGTGACAGATGTTGATGAGTGCAAGACGGGGTCCCACACCTGTGGAGAGAACGTAACCTGCACAAATACAGAAGGAAACTTCACTTGCTTGTGTGCTGATGGTGCTTCTGGAACTGGCGTGGGTTGCGGTGAGTCAATGGAGTGAGCAATTAAAAGGAAGTGGCCCTTAACAAAGAACCGTGCTCCCAGATAAATTGTGACACCTGGAAATTAAGGAAACCCTGTATAGTGACATACTAGGCAGCTTGTGGAGCCGTTTGGCGTTGCGTAAGGAGGCTGTTTTGAGGTGGGCTAAGGAGATCAGATCCGAGTTTAGTTTGGAAATAATCTCCATTCAAGTTCAATGCTAAATGCAAAGACAGAATCCCAGCATGGTGGGGGTCGGAAGGGCCCCCTGGAGATCACCCAGCCCGACCCCGCTCGAGCAGGGGCACCCAGCGCAGGGGGCACAGGACGGCGTCCGGGCGGGTTTGGGTATCTCGAGGGAAGGAGACCCCCCAGGGAAGGATACCCCACGCCTCTCTGGGCAGCCTGTGCCAGGGCTCTGCCGCCCTCAGGGACATATCTAATGGCCCTTACAATCAATAGCAGAAGTAAAGGCTCCTTGGAGGTAACGCTTTTGGAGGTGATTTCGGCCTGTGTCATTTTTCAAGCTCTCTGTGCCTTCTTTCCCTCTGCAGAAGGCTAGCACAAGAACTGCGCATAATTTGAGTCCCATTTAATTCTTCAGAAACAGCTAGTCTTTCAGATCCAGTGGCCAATTTTTCAAGAGGGCTCTGAAACTCTTTAGAAAATCTGGTTACCGATTTAGTGAAGGGAGCTGCTAAAGGTTCAGCACCAGTGACTATCTGACCCTCGTTTCAGTGCCTCAATGTGCCAGCAGCGTTCTCTGGAAATGTGAAGCTGAGTGACTCGTTGTCTTATTCTGCCAGCCCTCCTCATCAGGGCAAATTTTACTCCAGAGCAAGTGACTGCCTGTTGATGGAGGGACAGATCTGTTTCTGCAGAAAACCTGAAGGAAATCACAGCTTTTCAAAGTAGAATGCCTATCAGGATCCCCACCCCCTTTTCAGTTCCTTAAGCTTTCAGTAGTTTCAGGTGTTACTCAGGAAATGATGATTTTAAATGATGCATGACTTGGAAGTAATGCCTTCTAGGTCCCTCAGCTGTAAATCTGATCCCTTGTCTTCATGTTTGTTAACACAATGGTTTAGTTCTTTGCCTAATAAGCTCTTTTAGCAAGCTGAAATTTTCTTTGCAGAATGCAGTCAGACCTGGGGTTCACTGTTCCTGCTCTTTGCCATGGCAGTTCTCCTGCAAATGAAATTTTAAAAAACAAATGTCATTGAAGGTCATGTTGCAGTAAAACTGGCGTGAGTCATAAAACTGATCCCCTAAGTGTATGAGAGCGATTAGGCGCTTCCGTGCTAAGCCGTACTGCTAGAAATTCTTTGCCACGTAGATGTTTGGTTCTGACCTATAGATTTGCTGGAGCTTCAGAGCAGGCAAGAAGTTGTTCCTTTTCTGTAAGGGCACGTCTGTGCTGTAGGTCCTGCTGTGCAGAGATATTAGAGCTGCTTTGGAGATCTGTGTAGGCGACAGTGTGTGGGATTCGGTGCAGGGTACAGAACCCTTTGAAGAACTGGGTCGATCGAGTTCCCCGCTTCCCCAGTGACGCTGTTATCTGTACCTAAGCTAGCTTGAAACAATAAAAAATGGGATCTGCAGTCACACATAGGTGCAATCTACTGGATGGCAGCAGAGTAGAAATAATCTGCCTAAGAATGACGAGTGACGTGAAAACTTCTCAGTCCGAGATCCAAGTGTGTGAAATAGTCACCCTTCACCTGTTCATCTGACTGTTACTTGATGCGTGGTAGAGATTTACCATACCCTAAAGCTGCATAAGGTGCAAAAATCATTTAAGCATAAGTAACTGGACAGCCGTTTTCCCTCAGAGCTGTACTCGCGCATCTAAACAGAACGCAGCCAGCCTCTGTGGGTCTTTCACTGCCAATCTAGAATCAAGCGTATTTGGTATTTTGATCTAAAGTTCTGTGTGCCTAAAATTGATAAGCAAAACCCAGAAGTAATTGGTCAAAATTAGAGATTTTTACCTACTTTCCTATCTTGAAGTTCTGGAACTCTCTATAAGATCACATTGCCAATGCGGCCAAAAGTTTTGAGGTGTCTTTTGTGAAATCCTGCGTTTCAGAATCTACGGTGCCCCCCACTGTTGTCAGCAACAAATACTCTACACCCGCTGTGCAAGGGGATTCTGTGGGGTGCCCACCTTCGTACCAGTCGTACTGCCTCCACGGTGGAGTGTGCAATTACGTTTCTGAACTGCAAGACTATGCCTGCAAGTAAGTACAGAAATCGGTCTTGTCTGCGCTGATGAATGGTTTCCGTAGGGCTCAGCTGAGTGCAGGCAGTGAAGTGTTTGTCCATAAATTATCTGTTCATCACTCGTGCTAGCAATTATTATTAGACCCTGCTCTTTTCTGTAAGTGATCACTCTATTCACAGCCACTGCAATTAATAGTAGGGTAGGATTTGTTCCCTAAGCACTCGATTCCTTGCTTTGGAAATGGGAGATAGGTGGTTAAATGAGTTAGTGCTCGTGGCTTTACAACAGAGGTGCTTGCTGTCGCTCCTGTGTGTATCGTGCTGACTTGTACCTCCCTGTTGACCTTGCTGTTCATGTGCAGCACTCACTGGGATGGAAGAGGACACCTCTGTCTTGTCTTCTCTGATTGGGACCAGGGAGGAGAAATCGGGTGTCAGCATCTTCCCTTACAGTGTGAAGAGTCTTGGTCCCTGGCAGAAAGGGTACAACACGATGGCCCTTTTAAAAACGGGGAGAGTAGCAATGAGACCTCAAAAACTAGACCTCCTTCTCCTTTCGACATTTGCGTGAAGCCTAATTCCCTGTTCCCCAAATGCAGTTACTGCTAAAAGCAAGAAGAATCTCTTATGTCCAGAAGTCAGCCTTGGCCTGGTCAGTGTGATGGCCTAGTCCCATGGGGTAATCATTTCTTCGAAACCATTCGTGCTGGAGTTTAACTGTGTAACTTGATTATATTTGAAGCTGTGCTGTATCTTTCTTCAAAATCAAGCATAAAAGTGTTTACAGTGGGACAAATCCAATGCCTGGCTCCTTCCCCGGGGTCTCACCCGGTAAGTGAGGGCCTGTGCCGGGGATGGGTGCTGTTCCGTAGTAGGCAAATCTCCCTCTGTGTCTCAGTAACTCCGGTAGCCCAGGAATAAACCTGGAGTGAGGAGAGCGAGCTTTGTGCTGGAGCTTCTTTGACCCCCCATTCCCCCAGACCTTCCTTGTACCGCACCGCAGGAACCTCTGTACCAGGCCAGTCTTGCAAACACCATCAAATCCTAGGCTTTCTTATTTTGTAAATATGAGTGGTCTCTTTTGCCTACAGACCTCTGTACCTGCAGGAATATGAAAAGAATGTTTCTCATGCACATACATGGGAATGAAGTGAACGCTTCGTGCCACGGATTTTCTAAGCTCGGCAAAGCCCTTGGGCAAAGCCGTTGCAGGAGATGGACTCGTGGCCGTCTCTGGTACTTGTTACGAATTTTTAGTGTAAATTTTAGAGGCATTGAAAGCGATCTTTTTTCATGTCATTGAGTTTTTCTTCTTGAAACTGAAGAGTCTACAAGTGGAGACCTTTCAAATTGGATCACTTTTTTCCGTCTTTTATTTGCGAGGTGTTAGTGCATAGTAAGAATTCAAATGTGCCTGCTCTTCAGTGCTGGAAGTGGAAGCTGTTTGAAAAATGAGCAGGCGTGCTTAGCCGTGTTCTTGGGGGCCGGGGTTTGTGTGTGGACCCTGCTGAATTCTCACTAGATGGCAGCATTCGTTCATGTAGGCTGTAATATATTCGATACCAAAACCAAGTCATGGAAAAACGTTATCTAGTAAAAGCATCTAGCAAAAAATCACGTACCAAATGTGATTTGTATTTTAATTAATAAAAGCTTTTACACTAGAAAGTAGATATTCTAGCTTGTTTGGAATTTATTGCGAGCTTACACTTAAAAATTAGCATTTTTCTGCCTCCCAACTTATGAGCATTCTAATTTGTGACAGGAAGAGGGTGCTTGTGCCTGATTTAATAATGAATGCTGATATGACATTTTCAGGACTTTAGGTAAAAGCTGCTGCAGGTCAAATCCTGCTTCTTCTGCTCATTTGATGAGCTCTTTTGACTTGAGTAAAACTAGACTGGTAAGAACTGTGAGGAGGATTTGAGCCTACGTTGCTGCGAGATTGTTACAAATTGAGTAGACTTTTTATTTTTTATGTTTATTATTTTCTTTTTTATGTCTCTCACCTTGGACAGTAAAACCAGGCTGAGATTTTTTTGATGTATTTCTCACTTTCTAGTAATTTTGATTTGAGAGTTTCATGCACCGGTAAGACATTTCTGTGTTGGGTTTTACAGTGCTAAAAACAAACGAATCAATGAAAACTGCCTACAGAAGAAACTTGTCTTAAAACTAAATTCTGAAGGTATTTCTAACCCAAATGAGGTTTTTAAATACTTTCAGTCTTTCATTTTAAAGAGTCAGATTAAAATGTGATTCCCTTAGCCAAATCACTCTGAAAATATGAGCAAGTCCTATATTGCCTAGTTCAAAGAAGGGGAATCTTGCTGCTGGAAACAGTTGAATGGAACATATTAGGGAAACAGTAATCACACAGGAGGATTTCAGAGGAAATTATTTTTTCTATTCTTTACCAATTAGAATCTGTAAATTATAATCTCACTGTATAATTCTATAGCTTTATAGTAAAAAAAAAAAAAATCTTCTAATATTGAATTCTACAGGTTTTAACAGCCATTCCTTTAAAGTCACTTTGTCTTCACCACTACTAAATTCAACCAGGTATTTCCGTAGCAGTTGCCCATAGTAAAGCAACACACGAGGTGACTGAAGTGATGAGGTGGGGTTTCTCCTCCAGCCCCAGTTACGAAGTGTGCTCGCTTCCTTTGGCAGCTGCGTGACGGGCTACGTCGGGGAGCGGTGCCAGTTCAGCGACCTGGAGTGGTGGGAGCAGCAACAGGCCGAGCGGGTGAAGATGCGGAACATCACCATTGCAGCGTGCGTAGCGGTGCTGGTCCTGCTGCTCCTGCTGGGGTCCCTGGCTGCCTACTGCCACAGGTAGTGCTTCCAGACACGTGCTCTCAACCTGCGGCCCAGGGACCTGGGTGCTGCTGGCTTTTGCAGAGGGCTCACAGCGAAGAACGTGAGCTGTTCCTCAGCTGGTGGAAGTAGCCACGTCATCCTTGCTACCCTTTTATTTTTCAGTAATTGGAGCTATGAATAATTCAGAAAGTTCTGGCATGTCCCAGGCCCACAGTATTCGCATTGGTGTGAGTGAGTGACCTGTGTCTAGGGGGAAGAAGACTAGATCTTAGTAGGTTTGAAGAGGAGCTGTAATTTGTATTGATGAGTTAGTTCAGGAACAGGCTATTTACTTCTTCCTTGGTTTCCCTTAAGAGCTCTGGATGTCCGAAACTGTCACGGTAGGGTTTGGCTCTTCCCTGCTACCTATCTGGTTTTCACAGAATCACTAAGGTTGGAAAGGACCTGTAAGATCATCAAGTCCAACCGTCAACACCACCACCCTGCCCATTAAACCATGTCCCACAATGCCTCATCCGCACATTCCTTAAACACCTCCAGTGAGGGTGACTCCACCACCTCCCTGGGCAGCCCATTCCAATGCCTCACCACTCTCTCAGTAAGGAAATTTTTCCCACTATCCAGTCTAAACCTCCCCTGCCGCAACTTGAAGCCGTTTCCTCTCGTCCTGTCACTAGTCACTTGGGAGAAGAGACCAACACCCAACTCCCTGCAGCCCCCTTTCAGGCAGTTGTAGAGAGCAATGAGGTGTCCCCTCAGCCTCCTCTTCTCCAGGCTGAACAACCCCAGCTCCCTCAGCCGCTCCTCATAATGCTTGTGCTCCAGACCCTTTACCAGCTTCGCTGCCCTTCTCTGGACATGCTCCAGCACCTCGATGTCCTCCTTGTAGTGAGTAGTGAGGGGCCCAGAACTGGACACAGTGTTTGAGATGTGGCCTCACCAGTGCCGAGTACAGGGGCATGATAACCTCCCTACTCCTGCTGGCCGCACTATTTCTGATACAGGCCAGGATGCCGTTGGCCTTCTTGGCCACCTGGGCACACTGCCGGCTCATATTCAGCTGCCTGTCAATCAACACCCCTAGGTCCTTTTCTGCAGGGGAGTTCTCCAACCACTCATCCCCAAGCCTGTAGTGTTGCATGGGGTTGTTGTGGCCAAAGTGCAAGTTGCTTCCCTTTTGTTGTAGAGCAGCACCTGAAAGTGTCCTTGCCCTTGAGAAAAGCCCCGTACGAACTTTCCAATAGCAAACTTCCACAGGGTTGCCTCCAGCAGTGAATGCGAAAGCAGTTTTCCCCGCAGTAGAAAGAGTAAAATCAGGGATGTGAGCCTGAGGCACATCTGTTGTAAAAGTGCTTCCTGGCATTTTCCATGGCTGTAACAAATTGTGCAGGTTTGGGATTCTTCTTGTGGCAAAAAGTATCCCTACAGTCACTATTTAAGAACCCAGTCTGATGTGAAATTAAATATCGTCGATGTTCCTTGCACTGGAAAGCATTCAGCATTTAATAAGTTAGAGACTTTTGGCCATGACCTTGGCAGATAACTGTTTTCAGAGGCTCTTGTTTAAAGGCGTGTTTGTATTTAAAAGTAAACAAACAAAAGGCCAGACAGCCGCCAAATCAAGGGTCTCCTGCAGCATGTTGACCTGCCCTCCCTGTGCAGGGGTTTCGGTTGTGGTTTAGGTTCATTTTAAAATTGGACTCTCCTAGGCATAAAACGTTAAGCTACAAAAGAAGTTAACTATGGTAGCTAATATTTTCCATTCTTATTTAATGGTTGTTAGCATATTTAGTCCATAAAAGTAGAGAAGCTGCCAAGTTTCTTATTTTCTATTAACTAAGGGTAAACGTCCAGAATTAAAGCTAAGTGCAGCCTGGTTTCTTCTCATTACCTGTGATTCAGAAGCTAGTCAGTGGAATGATACATGCAGAATAGACAAACTGCAAGATTGTTATATTTTATTTTTAATAATCATTCTCTTCCCTTCCTCTCCCTTTTCTTATTTCTCCCGATTTACCTTTTTTCTTGCCAAATGCTTTTGATCAATATAATTATTTACCTCAACAACAAGTTTTCAATTACTTGACTGAAATTGTACTGCAGCTATTACTAGCCTAACTAGACCAAAATGAAACCACTGGCCTAAAATCCCGATTTAACTGGAGTCTGGAAGCCAGTCTTTGGGTTGAAATGCCTATACTACTTTTTCACATAATCTACTGTATTTTGAAATGTACCAATTAAGTCTGTAATAGTCCCGTTCCTTCCCCTGTAAAATGGAGACGCCTATCTCCTTTTAATTGGAGGAAATGAAGTTGGAGATCTACACCTACCAATTTGGAAAATGGGTGAACTGGAGGCCAAGAATACCAAAGTGTTGTGTTGATTTGTTCATTGACTGCAGTCTGCTGAAGAGCATTGTGTTATTCTTAACATTAGGTTTATGTAGTGGGTTACGTAGTCTGACTGCATAGCGCGCCAAGTTTCCTGGCTTCCTTGGGAAGCAAGGAAACGGTTTGTTTCCAACAACAACAACAAAATCTGAATCACAGATGTAACACCCACAATCCCTCCACCTCAATTGGCCAAGGCCGTGCAGAATTCGACGGTAGGACTGGGATTGGGATTGAGAAGTTCTTGGCCTCTTGCCCACCCTGGGCCAGCTAGGTTTCGCTGCCTCGCCTGCTTGTGCTCACGCGAAGGCTCCCGCACCCGCCAAGTCCAGCTGGCGCCTCTTTCTCCGCATGCTGTAAAGTAAGAGGTGGAATTAGTGATCCTCTTGAGAGGGGCATCCCGCTGAGGACCGTCCCTGCGTGTCAGCTCTGTGCGATGGATCTTGTAACGGTTGAGTAACGGGCTCGAGTATCGCCAGCACTGCGAGCTGCAGTGCCGACCAGGCACATCAGGTGACTAAACATGAACAGTCACATTGCCGCTGTGTCCGGAAAAGACTGAATGGACTAATTTACCTTATTTCTCAGCGTTCTACTCTGTGGATATGCCCTCAGAGCTGACAGCTATCTGAGCTCGTATTAGCAGTCCCAGTCTGATCCTCTACTGGAGACAATTAGTTTTTTATTTGATGTTTGAATACACAGAAGCATGTTACAGAGAATCTGAGGAGAAAATCCATGGTGGAGACAGGCCTTTCTCATTTCTAGCAGAAAGCAGATTTTATTTGCATGGTATTTTCAGGAAGGGAACAACATATGATAATTATGGCAAATGTACTTTGCCAGTTAGTATATAAATGTGATGTAGAACTAGAAAGAAAAGCCCTATTTTTTTGGTACATGTCTATTAAATTTCATTTAAAATAGATCAAGTCTCAAAAGTAAATAACTTGAGACTTCCAGAATTTGAAGCGCGTAACATTCATTTTGTTAGCGGATGTCTAAGAGGAGAAAAAACATGTATGTAAAGTCAGTAAAGATGTGCTGATTTGGATCTCAAGCAGTGTAAATGAGCTCTTTTTATTATGACTGTGTATTCTATGTTGGGGTCTATATGGGCTTTTAAGACGGCCTTATAAGTGGCTGCTGTTTAACTGCAAAAATAGCAGGTTTTGAATTTATGGAACTACCATTTAGAGCTGATTACACGTATTCTTTTCAAACTCCAGGTTGTACTCTTGGCTTTTTTCCCCTTGAGCTAATTCTGTTGGTCATGCTTTTTCCTGGAAATCTCTTAGTTCCAAGCCTTTCAAGGCTTTCAGTTTGTTTGTTTTATGGTGATTTCTGAAATTGTCATTTTTCATAAATGAAGCAGATGAATGCAGACGCGACTTTCATAATTGTAACTATCAGTGGGGTACCAAAATACAGCCAGATCTTTATTTCTGAGCTTCACCCACAAATGCTGTTTGTTGTATTGGCTGAAACAGAAATCTTTATAGAAGGAATGTTTTATAAATAGAATAATAGGAGAAAATGGAAGGGGGTAGTTCAAATTACGAGGCCTATTGTTTTTTCTAATGAATGGCCCTGTAGAGATGGCACATGCGAACAAACACTTGGTCACTTCTTACTGACTTCTGCTTCTGACAAGCTGTTTGTTTTGACCATCGTGCAGTAATTGACAGTAATACACCCTTTCAAACCAATGAAAGAAAAGGACATAGATGTCTCTTCTGCAAATACCTATAGAATAATAGGTGAGAGGAAGCAGCATCTGTTCCTCCCAAAGCAAAATAGCTTGTTTCAGCTTTTGTTCTGTTGCAGAAGTCAAAACTTGTATAAGAAGAACCTCTACGCAGAAGCGATAAGAGATGCCAGGAGCTGCGCTGACAATGAGAACGTGACACCTACTACCAACAAGTCTCGGGTAACTATATTAATGTGGAGTGGAGAGGGAAGCAGGAAGGATCAAAGAGTGTTAGGGATGCATTTCAGATTATCCATCAAGTAAGCCACATCTTAAATATATTAAATAAGCGCTAGAGTCATCAAGCGCTTTGCTGTGAACCCTAGTTCATCTTACCTCATTGTTATCCCTCAAAGTTCACGGCTGCCTGGGTGTATTGCAGCCATTAGCCAGTGTTATTGTTAGCTTTGAACACAACAGTTGGGGAACTGTGTTCTAAATTAAGGAAATGGCAACGCGATGACATGGCATATCACAGAGTTATTTTCACAGGGAAGTATGCCCTCCATAAAAAGGGCTCCTTGGAAGCCAAGAATTGTGCTACGCGAGATGTTGAACTTTGTTTTAGGGGCTGATGAAATTAAATGCCTTTGTATTAAAGGCTGCTGCCTTGTGAAGAAAAACAACCAGGATGTTATCGGGCAGTTTGGGAGGGAATATAAAATACAAATTTTGCACTGGTGTAGGTAGAAATGCCATCACGGTCTGGTTGTACTGGCCTGTTTCTGTTGTCGTTTTTGAAGTTGCACCAGAGAATTTGGTCCCATAAGATATGATCTAAGGCCCTGATTCTCACTGGCATTAAAATGACATTATGCTGCTGGGTGATCGCGATTGAAACATGAAGTTGGCAAAAGTGACACGATTGGCATCTGTGGCTACTTCTGTGCCCAGTCTGAGGCTCCTTTCTCAGAATGGCATGACTGACCCTGAGAGCTTGTCTGCCCAAACGTACCAGTGAGCTCTGAACCGGCTGCTGTAGCGCAGGTGTCGCCGCACTTCTCCAGGTCGCATCACACTCGCTGAGCAGCGTACGCTCTTCAAAACACACGCAGTTAGGCCAGCGGAAGAGACTACTGGAAGAGTCTATACTTGTGCGGGATTGGCGATAAACCCTCGCGAGCACGTACCTTTTTACTGGGGTAACTGCATGCATGTTTTTCTAGTACAGATATTCCTGCAAGATTTTAAAGCCTTCCTCACCCAACTATAGCCAGAAAGGTGCAAGAACAGAGTACGTAGTAGTCATGGTCACAAAAGAATTTGACTTTAAGTGGCCTGAAGTTTGACTCCGCTCCAAATCTTTGAGTCCAGAAAGTTCTACTTGGGAGCCTGTTTGAGGAATATTTATAGTGCAAATCCAAGGATTTTTAATCAACCCAAAGAAGGCCTCGCAAATGGTTTAGATTGAGTGTCTGGCAGGATCTGTGAGCGGGTAGCCACTGAAACACGCTATCAAACATACGTTGGGAGTACTGAATTGACTTGACCCTGGTTACGACATATTGTTCCTAGCTGGTCAGCTGCATTCTCTTGTGGACCTTTTATTACCAGCACTTTGTTCCTCCAGGTACTGGACAGCAAATATGCTGAATCGCGACGATGTTGTGATTTGTCTGCAGCAGAGACAAAAAAAACCCAGCTTGCAAAATATCTGAGGCTGGGAAAATCAGAAACATTTGCTGGGCCTGAGAACAGCTCGTTGCCTGGGAGCAGTGCTGTAGGAGGCCTGCAGCTCATCAGCTCTGTCCCCACCGGCTGTTGTCCCCACTGGTGATGCTAGTGGTCAGGGACGTGGAGGAATGATTAGACAGCTAAGCAATGGACTGAGTCGACAAAACCAAATCCAGCCTCCTCATCTATTACACACTCGTATTAAATTTCACCATGCGTTCATGCACTGGGAGGCATCAACTACATTAACAAAGCAATTTATTGCAAAGAGCTTGTTGCAGGCTGGAAGAGGAAATCACCGACCCTTTCTTTGCTAATTATTGCTGCTGACACCGTAATGGATTCCTGTGGTTTCATGCATGTGATTTTTCTCTGTGCTGCTGTAGCCGTCGAGCGTTGAGTTCACTGGGGCTTCAGGCATGCACGCACTCAGGTTAGAAACTGTAGAGTTGCCAAAAAGCAACAGGAAGTTTTCCCTTTCTGCTGTTCACTTAAAGTGGATTATTGGGGCACTTTATGTAAAAAAAAAAGAAAAAAGAGATTATTCTGTATCAGGGACAGAAACCTCTATAGCTCTTCAACTCAAGATAGTGGAATAGGTTTTTGGGTGCTATTGATCTACACATTAATAATCCTAACGAAGGGCTTTGGGGATTGGATGATGTGTATGCAGTAACTGTAAACAGCTCATGGAATTCACTCCTTCTGTAGCCCACGGTGCTACTGCTCAGTTGTGAGGCTGAGGAGGGGGGTGCAAAGACTTTCTTGTTCTTGCCCATCTCGGTTAATGTAGAGGATAATGAGCTTTTATGCTATCACACGTACCAAATGCCAGGTATCGTGATACTGAAACTATACCTCTAAGTTGTCCAAGCGTCATTCACTTTTCCCTTTACTTCTGCCAGGCGAGGCTACATTTAGCAGAGCGTAGGCCTGGGTACGTTTTCACATTCGCATTAGAGTTCCATAAGCCAGGTTAGGCCTGTCCTAGGGATACGTAAGCCTCGGTAAACTTCTGCACATGCCTGGCTTTTGATGCAATCCTGAGACTTTCCATCCAGCAAGTGTTCTGCTTTGCACAGTCAAAGGTATTTGCAGAACTGTGTAGCTGACTCTCCTCTGGGGGTGTGTCACATGTGGGTTAGCAGCCGTAAGGCTCCAGATTTTATGTAAATGAACCGATGCCTAAACGGTCACACCTGCCACGTCCGTGATCTCTCCACATAAATCCTCCAATTAGCCAGCTGGACCACTGAATCTGTCAGTCCTTCTGTTGGAACATCTTCTTTGGAGACATTTTCTCTTCTTCCCTGTCTCTGCTCTTTAAAAATCCCCCTGTTACTGGGGTTCCATTCCCTCCATGCTATTTCAGCACAGTGCTTCATATTGCTTTCCTCTACCCCCATTTTTTCCATTCCCCTCCCCCCTCCATTTTTTTCAGCATGTTCCACCGGTGTCTCATCTTCTGCTTCCGAAGTGCCACTTCCACTGCCACGGTGGGACGATGGAATCGCACACCCCAGGCGGTGCTGAGAGCAGGAAAGGGAGGCTCGCTTCCTTCCCTGCGTCTGACAGGCTTTCCTGCTCTCTGGTTGCGGGTCTCAAACACTTTAAAAGTGGCCCTCAGCCCTATGGAGAGGGTCAATTTTCATGTACTTTTGTTCTTGCATCTGGAAGGGTTGATTTGCAAGGCAAGAGAACGGGTAGTTCTTTACTAGGCTGGGACTGCACACTTTCCAAAGAAAGACGGGGCTGTCATCGACTCAAATGTTTAATTATCTGCAGGGGAAGGGTCATCCCAGAAGCCAGGACGACCTTTTCCCCCTGCTGTGGTTGGAGTGTGTGGCCCTTCTAGTTTGCCTCTTGGGTTTCAGAAAACTGGATCACTTCGTATTAACTTGGGCTCTGTATATTTTGTGCGTATTTTATGTATTTGCAGTTTGTGGTGGTTAAGGAGTGTAACAGTTCTCTGGAGACTAAAGCGGTTGATCTAATTGGGTGTGAGACAACAGATCCTCATCCCACCTGTCCTTCAGAATATGGTGAGTAGGATTTCCTTCCTTATTACATCTCTCCTCACCTATGCACCAGCAGGAGCAGCAGCCGATAGAGGAGACAGAGAAATCAAAATGATATTTCTGGCCTGTTCATAGCTGCCGTGCACAGCAGAAGCCATGTTTGTGTTGCTGTGAAGGGATGATTCAGTCCTTCGCTTTGCAGATTATTAATGATAAATTCCACTACAACAGTGCTTTCACACTCATAAGAAGCCAGATGCTTCTCGTGATAGTAGTGTTATATTTTAGCATTTATATAGGATTTCACAGGTTTGCTTCATAGCAAGTGAGTTATGCTCATCATGCTCATGAAGAATGTAAATCCATGGAAAGATATACTTCGTCATCCAGTCAGGATAACTGTCTGGTGTGAGGAGTCCAGGTCTCCCCAGAAACCTTTTGCCTTGCGGCAGCAACTGCAGTTCTGCTTTTTGTGTTAAACAAAGTGCTCGACTGCCTGGGGAGTGTTTGGAGCTTAAACAAGGATGAGCTGAATGAAGGAGATGTGCCTCCCGCCCCTGGAGCAAAGGCAGCAGGCCACACAGAAGCATGCAATGGGCTTCCGTGGCCCACAGGTTGCCAGGTGGACCACTCTGAGTTTTAGGAAATGTTGCCTTATAGATGGCAACTGAATCTCCTGATTGCTCAGACGATGAGAAACGATGGAAGACGACTGCTATCCTTAGCCGTTTGTCTTATTTACCATGTATATGGTAAATATATGCAACGACAAATGTTTGAGGATACTTGAATGTGCAGGCATCTTGCAAGATTTTCAGAATTGCCCATCCTGTCCTTAGACATACGTTGGGAAGTCACTTTGGTCATCAGTAGAACATATGCCTCACGTTTACTTCGTTGGACTAATACCGTGAACATGTGTAGAGCTGTATTGTCCAGTGAAGGAAGCCTGATGTTTCCCATTAGGAGGCTCTGTTTTCATTTATAGTTTTGTCGGATGCAGCTATTGGAACAGAAATTTCTCATGACAGGTGTCTGATTTTTTTTTTTTCCTAGTTGAAAATTTTAGCAAAAGTGGTTCAACCCTTTTAGGAAAGAAGACCGGTAAATAATCTGATGTCTTTTCTAACATGCTAAAGAAAGTTTTTATACCATACCAGTGAATAATTCTACATCTTTTGACTTTGGAGCAGGGACTTTAATTTTCCCAGGCAGGTGGTCTTCCCATCACGGGCATGCATTTTCCTGTTCTTGGATATTAAAGCAGAAAACCATGAAATTTGCCTAGGACAAGTAATTTCTTAAATCTGAAGCAAGTTCTTGACTTTGCCTCTTTTTTGTTCTTTTGACATGAATTGGTTTTGTAATTTTCTGAACTCGATTCTGTGCATAGTTTCATAGTTTTCCTCTCTCAAAGCTGCCATTAGCTTTCTCTTAGCTCAGTTATTGTGAAGCTTCTCCAATGGCTTTCAGTCATACGTATCCCTTTTCTCCAGTGGAAGAGCAGCCTCTAACATACAACAAACCAGCAGAGACTTGGGGAGAAGAGGAGCAAGAACAAGGCTGTCGACAAGAGGTTCCTGTCGGTGAGAAATGGCGTCATCCCATGGGAGCAGTGATGGGCCCTCCCCAGGCACCCTGGAGCACCCACCCCAAGCCCCTCCGGGAAAGGGAGCCCTGCGACCTTGCCCCAGCCAGCCGGCTGATGCAGCCAGACTAGACGCAGCCTGGGTTTGAGTGGGAAAAGGAGGATGAAGTCAGGAGAAAATGGGAACTCATGAAACACTGAAGCGACCCTCATTTTCTTCGTTAAAATCTGCTTTAGGGAAAAAAAAAACCCAAACCCACACAAACAAACAAAACCACAAATCAAAACAGAACAGAGAAGTTTTGCCATTCCTTCCCTGTCATCTCTGCTTGGAAGAATTACTGTGAGCGATGTATTAGCATGAGTACTCTGTAAGTATCACTTTAAGGGTCCCCGCTGCTAACTTTATTAACTGCCTGCTAAAAAGCCACTGAGGGGAAAACAGACTAGTGGGTGATTTGTCAGAGATAGTGTTTTTAATGGCGTTTATTGCAAATAGTGGTTTTTACACATAGAGACCCAAAGTCCAGAAAACTGCCTAGAAAATAGGCCACAAGCACAACTGCAGAGAAACTAGAGTGGAAGATGATGCAGGAGAATGAGTTTAAAATGAATCTTTTTATAAAAATACTGTTTGTGGACACTTTAAGCCTCTCCCCAGCACTGCTGTCAAGCCACTGTAACTTCTTGGACTTCACCAGAGCTATTCTTGTACCTGCTTCTGTGAGTGAGCACCAAATGGGGTCTTGCGTTTCTCAGGTTTGGTGGGCTGGAGGATTGATGGTGAGTATTAATGATGGTCACGTCTATTAAGTGAGAGGTAACACTTGAGGGCAAAGGCAATTCTTCCGTTGAATTTTCCAGCCTACACTTGTCCTTCAGAGCATTACAGGATTGTTTCTGGACGGAGGCCCTGCGAGGAAGCACGTGCTGGAGCTGCCCTTGCCTCCCAGAAGCGTGGCTGGCAGCAGAACCTGGTCCCTTATATAGGACTTAGTGTGGGGAAAGGAGCCCGGCCAGTTGCCGCTCCGGAAGAACAGGAAGAGGTGGGACAAACAAAATACCACCTCAGTTTGGACTGACTTCCACCTCACTGATTTGTGCTGCCTGATAAAATTCATGGGATCAACTGAAGAACACCACCAATTTTTCTTGTAACTGGCTTTCTAACAGCTGCAGTTCCCTTCCAGTTTTTTACTAAGAACTAACTCACTTATAAAGCTCTGTTGTATACAGAGTTGTAGCTTAGTTGTTTATCATCTCAAGTGATTTTCACCACTGGTCTTGAGTCCCTAAGGCTGTTCTCAGAAGGTTTTGGTGGATATCTGGAAATCAGCAATATCACGAATAAAGTTTTAATTGCAGGGGATCTCTCAGTCCTCTATGGTTGAAGCCTATTACTACTGTAACTGTCGGACACCTTTTTTAAACTCCGCTACAGCACCCACCACTAGTGTTCCTTGAAATTTATTATCTGGATAATGGTGGCAAATGTTATTAATTTGTGTGCTTACCATCCTGGATTTTGGGTTTTTAGAATCCTGCCAGGAAGGTATGGGATGTTGTCATTTGGTTACCAGGCCTGTAGGCCAATGATGAGAAAGACTACTGAAAGGCTCTTACCTCTTGGTCAAACAATTACACGCTTAAGTAACTTGGCAGAGTCAGTTCTGATTTACGTTGGTGTAAGCAGTAAGAACATTGAGCTCAAGGTGTCTGAATTACAATAAATATAATCCTCTGTGGTGAAGAGAGTTGCCATTTATTTGTCTATCTTCTAAAGTGATTTTTGCTAGTGATTTTTGAATCGCTGAGTTTGTTTTCTAACCACATCAGTTTTGAATTCAGAATAAACTTGTAAAATAGGCATCTCCAGGGGCTAGTTGGAACCAGTAGCAACAAAGACGCATTCTCTTGTGTGAATGCCAACGAGGGTGCTTCCATGGAAGGAGAAATGGTTGAGGAGAGTAGGCATACTAAACCGTGCAGGAGAGGGCAACCACTGGGTTGAACCATTAGTACTGGGTAGATTTTATTTTAATTTTATTAACATTGTTAAAAGAATTTCCTTTGTTCTTTCACAGTTCATCATTGATCTTGTGTATTTTGATGGGGAGAAAATCCGGCTACAAAGGCCCTGATTCAGTAAAGCATTTTATTTCCATGAGAGCTAGACAGTAAAATGTCTTTGATCCCTGCACCTTGATTATCTCTGGTGAAATATGCTTGTGTGCTTAAAATCAAAAAGCGTTGTGTTGAATGACAGTCAACATTTAGTTGGAAGTTTTCCTGCTCAAAGGAAATAAAGATCTGTAACTTTGAATCTTCTCTAAACAAAGGTGTTTCAGACTCCTTACAAATTAGTTTCATATTCTACCCCCTCTTTTTTTTTTTTTTTTTACTTTGCTTTCCTTCAGTCTAAGGATCTAATTTGAAATTTGATAGTGTTTGTTACAGAATAAGGTAGGAAGATTGAGCTGATAAGTTTTTGTAATTAGGGTGTTTGGAGTTCTAAATGTTTCTTAAACTCAGCTCTAAATTCAAAATAATCTTCAGTGTAAAACCTTGAGATGATATTTCAACACAAATGTATTTGGTTTAATTGTATGTTTATAAAGGTATTAATTTATAAAATAAAAAACCAAGGTCCCTGGTGTCCGACTTCTTTTAACAGAAGAGAATGCAAAATTCTAGTTTCAGTTAACCCATGTCATGTTTGTTGATAGCTCCATTGGTTTCATACAGCCACAGTGTGTGACGTGTTGCTGCAGTACGTGCAGATATCATGGGTTTTTCTTTCACTGCTCAGAGAATCTATACAAATGAGGATTATCTTCTGCAGCTCACAGGTAGATCTCAGCTTGAATGTGGTAAGTTTTTATTTATGGTTTTAGTTATACATTCCTATAAAACAGTAGAAGCCATATAATCCTTTTCGTGTACATTTAAATGGCTCTGTTATGAATCTTGCTACTTTTATTTGTCTAGAAATATTATCCATGGCATCACAATATGTTTGCAAACTGGTCTCCAAGATGTTATTCTCAGGCTTTTTGTGCAGATCAGTTGAAGTCAAGTGGTTGAATCCTGGAGGAACCTCGGGTTTTTGGCTAAACTTTTTTTCAGGTATGAAAAAAAAAAAAAAAAAAACAACCAAGCCCAAAACTTTTTAGATTATTAGATTTTCTAGGTATGTAGTTGCCTTAGTGTTGACCTCAAATCCTACCAGTATACACTGACTTTTAAAAAATGAAATTAGCATGTGTTATATTGAGCTGTAAAAGAGGAATTCAGAAACATAGGGGGGTAAAAGCTTGACAAGTGCAAAGTGAGAAAACTATTGGGCAATTCTAAAAAGCAAGGGAGAAAATGAGTTTGTTTAGTAAATCCTGACTTTATTGAAATGGACATTTCAATTCTCTGAAGCCATTTTTTCATCATAAACAAGTGAGGAGTGATTCATGCTCATTCATAATGAACATAGGCAATGCAATGCTTTTCTAGTCATAGGAATGCATGACACATCTCATTTTAAGTCCCTTTTGCAGTCGCTTGCAGCTTTGCAGAAGGTTTTCTGTTCAGGTAAAAAATTTCCATGCTGATGATCTTTTAGAGGATGAAAATATTTCTAAACAACAACAAAAAAGTTTTAGGAAAAAGGTAAAAAAATATTCTGAATAGGATTAGGGGAAGCCTCTGCCTCGTTAACATATATTGTGGTTTTGTCTTATTGGGAGTCATTTTATCTCATGTTATTTCAGGGTGATTCCTACGCTGTTCAGTTAGTCTTCAGGAGACACTTGGTGTTATTGCTTCGCTCCCTGATAACTTGCCACCTTTATCTCTGTGCATGTGAAAAGAAAAGATGTTAGTGGCGTTAGAAGCCTCCCCCAGAGCCCCAGGAATGCACCCCGAACACAATCTGCAAGGGTGAGAGAGCCTAAGTTGGCTCTCGTTCCTCTGATCTTTTATTGAGACTGCTGGTTAATGCCAGTTTTGATGTGGTCCAGGAGCAGCCAACTTTGTGAAGACCATTCATCATGGGATTAACTTTCAGGCACTCCCCAGTACTGAGGTGGACTAGATTCAGACCAGTGAAAAGCCTTGGTCCCTTCTAACCAGGCTTAGGGGCCCTCAATATCCTGCCTTTTCAAGGCTTTGGAACTCGACTTTTGAGGCAACTGCTGTAATAATCATCTGTAAAGGTGCTGAAGCCCTTTTGTATTGGGACCCTGACCACTACCACGTCTTCCTCCTCAAGCCTAGGTGTTACAACCAAAATGTCTTCTCCCTGCCTACTTTCTTTTTTGGAGGGCATGGTTCTGGCTCTTCCGTTCTATTAGGTACAAACAGAAGCTAAACCAAAGCCTAGAAGGAATTTCTACGCTTCATAGATCAAGACCCTGTAGTCTGGCAGCTGCCTTTTTTCCAGCTAAGAAGTTAGGGTATGTCCCCAAGATTAATTTTCAGAGCATCTGCATCCTAGACCCTTGGGTTTGCTCACACCCGCTGCTGCGGGACTCTGTTACTTTTCCGAGCATCCAGCTTTATACCACATGCCTTCCCGGAGCTCCAGTTCACAGATAGTCCGGTCCATGTTACCCCTGATCTGGCCCATCAACCTGACCTGTATCCGCCTTTCGGGTTACGGGATCCTATCTACCAGCCGGTTTTCAGTCCATGTAGCAACATTGGCCTTACCCACAGGGTCTTTATCCAAACCACTTTGGAATAGTTTTAGAAGTCAAAGATACCATGTAAGGGAATTTCTCACTTTTATGCAAGCAGCTACTGGCAACAGAGCAGCTGGAGTCCTGGTCTATTAATAAGTCCCCTAGGTATTAATAGGATGCAAACAATGAAAGGAATACTTAATAATTTATAAAAGAATTATCTACTCATGCCCATATAAAAAAGAGATTTATTAAAAAAACCCAGATGAATAGCTTCGTCGTTTCATGACCCAGCAATTTTTGTGTAGCTCTGGGCATTTTATTGATTAAAAACCAACAAGTTTTATGAGCTGTATTCAGCCTACAGAACAGTGTGCACATTTTCACAGACATGATCTTTGTTAATATTGATTGCACAAAAAAAAAGTCATTTAAGTATGCTGTAATAAATGGAGAGAATGCACAGTTGATATTTCATTAGTATATTAACAGTATTAACAGTAGTTAGCCATTATGTAAGAGCAGTGAACGTATGCTATATATAAGTTTATCATTTTTTCACTCAAGAAAGAAATAGAAGTATTTAGACTAAGATTTTAAAGGCCACTTTACTGTTTTCTTCTTGTTTGCAAAAGTAAATTGGGCCCGGTTCTGTGCAGCTTTTGTGCAGTGTGTGTGCCTGTAAATAATAAGAGTTAAGATGAAGAAACGTGTATTGTAAATGGCTCTTGAAAGGTAACCATTTAAAAAAGAAATCAATAAACTAAATACAGCCAGATGCTGAACATCTCACTGGAGACCAGAATCACCAGTAATTATGGGAGATTCAAGGATCCCTACAGTATTTGTATGAAATAATAATAGAGTTCAAACTTATTTCCGCTGACCTGAGTGTTGCTCATTAAAGGTTTTAGCAGAGGCCTGGATACAGTCGCATTCAAGCGAGGTGTTTGGAATTAAAATACAGATAAAAGGAAAAAGGTTAATCCAGGTCAAGGGAACAGACCAAAACTGGGATTGCAGAAGATTATAGTATCTTTCCTCGTTTCTCCAGTGGTCAACAGCGGTTAGTTTTAAGTAACACTCTTCTCTGCAAAATCTCCTAAATGAGAGCCTAAACACGGTATTAACTGTCCATTTTTTGGCTTTGTCAGTATCCTTAAGCACTATGCAATGCTTTTTGACCTCTAAGAGAATTTTGTTTGCCTAAACCCAGAAACGTGTTAAACACCACCTCCAGGAGACTGAGATCTATAACAAGGCACCTCCTACCACGTGTTGTAATCGTAACAGTTCTTTTCTCCTTTCTCATGCTTAATAATGTGCATCAATTGTAGGAAGTGAGTACATCAAAACAACCTACGAGCCCATTTTCCGAATAACGAGTGAACCACGGCCCCAGAGCTGAACGCTACCAAATGCTGAGGCAGTTGGATCTGGATCTGAGGTACCTTGTGGCTGGCTGTAATAATAAACCAAACCTGAAGTCTTGGCCCAGCCAGTGGTTCCCTGCTCTTCTGCATCCCATATAACGCTCCCTCAAAATGCAAGTTCAGAGCTTTGTGGCTGAGGATGCTGCTACATTATGGAGTGGTAGTGAGCGATCGGGAGGGCTTGGTTTGGTTCCTCACTCCACTACTCATGGGGTGGCACCAGGCAAATAACTCAGCAGGTCCTTGCAAGCTTCCTCTCCACCTGAAGAAAAAAAAAAAAGAGATGGAAAGAAAGAGAGCGAGAGAGGGACACAAGAATTCTTAGCTATACTTTAATAGCTCTCAGGGCAGTGTGGTTTTTGATCTTTGACAGAAATTCCCACGGAAGGGCTATTCTCAACAAAGCTAACATTAAAATCATTGGACTTGGAATCAAGCTGATAGAGATTTGCATTTCTTGCTGCTCCAGAGACAGATTAAGACCTGTCTGAAGTGAACACAGTTGTAGCACATTTATTAGTGTTGACTCATTTTACACCAGATCTGTATCTAGCCCCGTTCTCACATTATTATACGCAAAGAGTGCGTACTGTACACCCTAACTCGGTATTTTATTTCTGAGTGATGTGAACTAATGTTTCTCGGTAAAACTCAGCCCTTTGTCTAGAGCCTGTTCAGCATAAAGTCCAACTTAAATCCAACTTAAACTGTGCTAACCTTTTGTGTAGAGGTGAGTTCACCCTCTGTTTATACGTGTAACGATAAGCAGATCCAGATCTAAGATTTTAGGAATGCTTTACAGAACAGAAGTACTGAAGCTCTGCATCAGGAGGCTTCAATAAGCAAAACACAGGTATGTTTGCCTCTGTATATTTTAGGATGAAAGGAGCATTAGAAGCCTTTGAATGTGTCTGTGCGAGGTCTTCTGACCCACAGTAACACAAGGCCTGCAGCATGAAGTCTGGTTCAAGAGTCTCTCCAATTAAAGATTTCACCCAAACCCGTAACGTGTAAGCTGGGGCGTGCGAATGTGCTTTATACCACCCAGCGTGCTCTGAGCAAAGGAGGGAAGGGTGGCTGGTTCTTTAAACAGCTAAACCTAACAAATGACACGTTTTGAAGTCTTTGGAAAGAATGTGGGCTAGAGTGCACTAATACTGGCCAACAACAGAAGAGAAAGGGGTATGGCCAAAAGTTGGCAGATCTTCTCTTGGAATGTAAAGGGGGAGGGGAAAAAGAAGCCAAGAATAAAAAGGCTAGGTGTTATTCTTTCCACATGTGTTTATAGAAAAAGGATAGATTTCATGTTTCACCTTTTTCCAGTTTAATGTGTATTTTTTTCTTCTGGTTTGGTTTTTGATACTTTTTTTCACCATCCATTGTTTTCCTACAGGTCATTCAGCCTTATGTTTAGATGGCTCTGTAACCCAGGTAGCATCCCTCTGCTTCCCATCTGCAAAATCAAAGGGTCATATTTAGTACGCTACTAAGCAGTCACATTTATCCTGTGTGATGTGTATACGTACAAGCATCCACAGTCCCCTTCTTCAAAAACATTAAAGCCAAACAAATGCCCAGAAGGACAGGAAGCATCTTAAATGACAATAGCTGGCAGGTTTCAAATCTCCTCCTCATGAAAATAAGAACGAAATAGGGAGTTTAATCATCTGCAAATGCTCTAGAAGAGGGAGAGAGAATGGAGAAACTGTGGTTTAAAGCAATAGTTCATCTGAACGGACCTTCCTGAAGACAGATCTAGATCATCTCTCATATGACATAGATCTAGATCATCTCTCATATGACAAAATGATGCGACGCTTCGTGGTTCCTTCGTATGCACGTTTGTGTTTCTGTCTTTATGTTAGCATGTAGCAAATCACTTTAAGGATTATTACATTATTGTACCAACGGACAATGGATATATCCGTGAAATATCAGGATGCCGAAGGTATTGTTCAGAGGGGCTAAGCTCTTTCCAAGGGTACGGCACCTCGTTATTGCCCCAGCCTATGGATGAATGCAGTGGGTTCTCTGTGGGTTCAGTAGCTCTGGGCAGGGCGGTGATCAAGCCACCCTGCCATCTTTCTTCACTCTGGGTGCTGCTTCTGACACCTGCCTACTACTTGAGTACTTGTACTCAAGCTAAGAGAGAACGTAGATCAGCTATCCACACCCTTTTGTGGGTTACCTCTCTGCACGGTAGCTCCTCGCCAAACTCTGTCTTACTGAGTGACCGCCTAGCCCCGTCGAAACACGCAGATTTACTTAGTAAGGCCATTTGTGGCCTTCACCACCCTGGCTAAGAAGCAATATCAATTCATGCTTTCTCAAAAAGGAACTTTAGATATTCCCAGAAATCTGTAACTTAATGTTTTCCATCCGATCAGGTGAAAGGGACATGACAGTGAATTGCTTCAGCGTTTCAGATGTTGGATGGAAGTGGCATCCATCTACTGGTACACTGAGCTGTAGGATACGTTTTTCTTTAAAACTAAAAGGTAAATATAATTGTGAGTATATGGTTTGTATTCCTGGCTGCTGGAGGTAGAGAAGTGATAGTAAGTTTGCAGTAGCATTTCCCTCTTGCTGAACATATATCATGTGTTGCAAAACCTGATAGGCCGGGTAAATGTATGCAAGATTTCCAGTCACGGCTTCAGCCCTGCAGGGTATGAGACCTTCAGCTTGCTTTTCTTTTTTTTTTGCCTTTTTTTTTTTTTTTTTTTTTTCCCCCCCTTCAGGGCTTTCTGAAAAGTTTTTCTTTGCAGAACTTTGCAGCTCACAAGGGTTTGGCTAAACTTCCGAGAAGAGTCACGTGAATGTATAGAATCACAGCTGAAAGAAACCTGTCAAGGTTCCCTTTAAATATCTGGTGAATGCTACTGAAGCCTCTGGTTTGGTAGAACTCTCAAATTTTTTTTTAGCTTTTGAGAGTGTTTGCATTGATTTAACTTTCTTCCTATACTTTGAAGACCCATTTATTTTCTTGGGGAGGTTTTGGGGGTCTAATTTTTAATCAAACTTCTACCTGAGAGTATGCCTCAGCTGCAGGAGCAGAGAAAATCCACCACACCCCCCCCCCAAAAAAAAAAAAATTGAGATGAGTGAGTGAACGCTCACAAAATCCCCGCAAATGAAAATCCATTTATTTACAAGCAAAGCTGATCAACTGAAAATTTTTAAATGTTGCATTCAAAGCAGTCGGTCCAACATTAATTCAACCACTTTGTTTATGTGCGTTACATTGATTTATTTTCTTTGCTCCTATGGATTTTTGCTTCACTTATGAACAAAATGATTTAGAATAGATTTACACTAAACAATTGTTTTGCTGCTCAATCCCGATTGTGTTTTACCAGCAAAATATCCCTGTTGTGGTTTTAGAGAAAGGAAGCATTAAATTTGTTTAAACAGAATCTTAGAAAGGAATAAACCCTTTTCAGATAGAGCTGGGATTTGAAAGTTGAGTTCAGACGGGCCTGCTTCGCAACGCCAGCACCGTCGTGTGAACTATTAGCAATGCCGTCTTGTGTTGTGTTTTTCTCCTTTTTTTTCCAAGCTGCTCCATCGGGAAGCCTCAAAAAGCAGACTTGCCCCTGATACCTCACCTCGCTCCAAACCTGCCTGCTGTGCTTAGCTGTCGGTAGGGCGGCGAGACTTTTGCCGAACCTCTTCCCATCTGAGTTTCAGAAGTTAAACACAATGAGTTTAGGAGAGGATGGAGTTCTAGCTCAAACCGTGAATTTCCTGACTTCTGATTAAAACCAGATGCTCGGTACTGTTATAACATAGAGTTTTATGGGTGAATACAGCAATATTTTATTTCATAAATGCGTGCTTTCCAACAAATCTAAGGGGAATTGTAAAGTAGTACCTGACAACATCAATGTTTAAATGTCCCAGCGTAGTGTATTAAGACAATAGCAATTCTTTGCTCATGACACAGCTGAGGTGCAAATCCATATGCTGATACCCTGCATAAAATGTGTCAGGTGGAAGAGAGAAACGCAGTCTCTCAGGGCAATATTTCAGGGCCAAATGCAGACTCTTATGGGATGGCTTTATGGATCGCTTTCTCGGGGCTATGAAAAATAAATGTAAACATTCTTGCAAAAGTCTGTCAGCATTTATGGCTTTGCATTATGTATAACTTCTGCCCATTTATGGCAGAAAGAAACACCGCAGTGTGTCATACAGGCTTTTCTATATTCCATGGTAAATGTTGCATCGCTGTGTCAATGGGGTTTCGAAGAAAATCTTGCCTACCTCAACGTTTGCTTTCTTGGAAAAAATTAATTGCACATCCACATCCTTCTCCAATGGGAGAATCCCATGTAAAGTGTTGTTTGTTTTTTTTTTTTTTCCCCCTTCTCCCCTGTCTCCCTGCTCTGGGAAGGTACCCAGCCATGTAGGAAGAAAAGCAAAAGCACTGAGAGATGCACTCCCAGCCAGTAAGTGGTGGAGCCAACCTGGCAGCTGCCCGTCCTGTTGCCGTTCCCCAGTTGCCTGACCTGTTCATGCCAGTGCCAGACCCAGCGGCTCCTCGAGGAAATAAGGAGGCTTTGTTTGCGTCAAGGCCACGTGAGCTTGGTACCTCGAGTTTTCACCCTATATCGCATTTTATAGCAGAGGAAGCTGTTGCCTCGGGGGTAAGACAACGTCTGGACGTACTGAACAAACGGGTCAGAGTGCCATGAGGTGTGGGTTGTGACTGAAACAGCTCTACTGGCAAAAATTCCTCGTGGGAATGCATCTACACAAATTAATTGGGGCTGGCGGTGAGGTGCGGTGCAAGCCTGGCTTTCTCTGCCCGCCTTTCCTTTTTGCTCTGCTGCAGGAGCCGCTCTCTCTGCCTTCATTGATGTTTCCCCAAACCCGGTATGAACACGAGCATTCGAAGGCAGGTTTCAAACCCATGAGCAGGGTAACATGTAAGCAGCAGATTTAAGAGCGGTAGCGTTTACACTCTTTACTCCAAAATATTGGAGGAAGAGAGTGGACACAGAGCATCAAATACCATTTTTCTTTAGGAACGAGAGTCAGGACAAAACACCACCATGAAGTAAGCATCTTCCCGCATTCAAAATGTTGCAGTTGCTCACCAGTAAAGCTCAGTTCCTCAACTGGGCATCATACTTTTGTTCCACTTTAAAGCTGATACGGCTGAGAGGGAAAGTGCTGGAATGGGTTGATGCCTTCAACCTGTCTCCTGATTTCTGCGTCAGGGAGTCTGTATTTCTATAGGGAGTGCAAATGAAGGCATTATATGGATGAAAGTCTGGATCATCCTGGGCAAGGTCCATCACTGTAACCTTTTGATCTATGGGGGGAAAAAACGTCCTCTTACATTAGATCTATTTGGTGTTTGTGAAGACATATGGAGTGAGAATACTGGAAACCACATGCCCGCATTTATCTGAAGGTTGGGGATTACCTTCCTGACGGGTGAGAAAGAAGTTGTCTCAAACCTCATTCAAATGTTTCCTTTGTTTCAGTAAATCTTGGAAGAGAGACAAATTGTAGCAAATATGTAATTTTGACATGAAAAACAGTCCAAAAGGGCCTGAAATGAAACCACAAATTCCCTTCAGCTAGGCACAGAGACTGAGCATGGCTGTCTTGCAAACAATCTGCTCTCGTGTGTTGAAATTCCAAAGGTTTGTCTCTCCTTTTTCTCTTTTTAATTGGAAGAAAGGGTCATTGCTCCCCCACATCATTAACTTTGCCAGTCTCCAGTGGTATTAAATCTCTCTTCCTAGTAGTTTGAAGCAACCCTTTTACATCAATTTTAAACATATCATAGAATCATAGAATTGTCAAGGTTGGAAAAGACCCTTAAGATCATCGAGTCCAACCGTTAACCCATCACTGCCAAGTCCATCTATACCATGCCCTCAAGCACCGCATCTCTCTGTTCTTTAAACATCTTCAGGGATGGAGACTCAACCCCTTCCCTGGGCAGCCTGTTCCAGTGCCTGACCACCCTTTCGGTGGTTTTTCCTATCCTAATATCTAACCTAAACCTCCCCTGGCGCAGCTTGAGGCCATTTCCTCTTGTTCTGTCACTTGTTACTAGGGAGAAGGGACCGACCCCCACCTCGCTACAACCTCCTTTCAGGTAGCTGTAGAGAGCAAAATCAACATCATCTTGTTGAGGATCCTGCATCTAGGTGTCAAGCTGGGGTGGGGGGGGATGGTGGTGGTAAGAGCAGGACCTCAAGGAGGGGATCTTCATGTTCTGTCAGACTCTTTTTGACTTTAACAGAGAAAATATGGCCTAAGGGGCTGCATGAGCCAACATGCAAGTTTGTAAGCAGTAATCCAGCAACTTTCTGTTCTGGTCCCAGGTTCACCGCTTGACTGCTCTTTGATATTGGACAATGTGGTGCTTTATCGGTGTCTCTTTTATAGAATCGTAGATGGTTGGGTTTGGAAGGGGCCACGAAGGCCATCATGGCCAACAGCCCTGCAGAGCAGGGGCACCTTCAACTAGCCCAGGGCACTCAGAGCCCCGTCCAACCTGACCTTGAATGTTTCCAGGGATGGGGCATCTACCACCTCTCTGGGCAATCTGTGCCAGTGTTTTACCACCATCAGCGTAAAAAATTTTTTCCTAATACCTGATCTGAATTTCTCTGCTTTGTCTGGACCTCTTGAGAGAGCCAGATGTTTGGGTTCACAGGACTATGCTCCTGTACAAAGCCTGCTTGGGCCATGCCCCATAGGGCTGTGCCCAGGGCCATACATGGGTCTACCTGAGCCAGGGCCGGAGCCAATCGGCCTGTCGGTGTGGCAGGCCGGGCACAGGGCCAGGCTGTGCCACTGCTGGGCTGGGAGCAGAGCTGGAGACTCCAGATGCTGGTGCTGCAACATTTACGGCTTCAACAGGCCCTAGCTGATCCACAAATGGTAATAACAGAAACGGAATGCATGGTGTTGCTGGAGGATGCAACACCAGCTATTATGTAGAAAATAGCACTTTTTTTTCTTTTTTTTTCTCATCTTCCACTGAAACTAGGAAAAAGTGTACCATTGAAAAAACTGTGCAAACTACCCATCTAAACGATTGTCGCACCAGCTCACTAGTCCTGTTACAAGTTCTAATAATGTTAAACGTGAATATATTTCAGTGAGTGTCAGGTGCCAGCATATTTCCTTATTAGTATATAGGCTGTCACATCATTGCTCTCAACACTAAAAAGTGCCAGAAGACAGAAACGTAGAAAGCTGTGGTTATTTCATCATCCTCTCCTTCCCCTTTACGTTGTATCATTTGAACTGGAGGGCAGCGTTGTGCCTTGCTGTGGATTTACTTGAAGCAGACGTAGGTGCGATGGGAATCGGTGACAGACATTCTGCTCACACGAGTGATGCCACAGCGACTTTGTGACCACTTCACTTCTACTTCTGACTTCTCTGCCATCGCCCTTTAGGACGTGCTGGGGACAAATAAACCAAACCCAACCATAAAGTTCCTATGAAAGCAAAATAGGATGTTAGGTTAAACAGGCTGCTAGAACCGACCGAAAGCTCTGCGTTAAGGGGCAAGGCGCTTGTCCAACGGGTTGGAAACGGGGCAAGGAGGGATTTGCAAACCAAGGAGCTCTGTGCAGGCCGAGGGAGGGAGGGAGGGAGGGAGGGAGGTCTCCTCTTTTACTATCTGATGAACATCAGTCCCTTTGGTCAGACTGCTAGGCGCCTCCTGGAGCTTAACCTCCGATTAACATCTGCTTCGTTTCAGTGTCTGCCTGATAGCGATATCAACAAACATCATCGTCTTACAGTAAAAACTGATCATTAAATCCGTGCCCGCCGACTCGCTGTCTATTGGGCCCTGGGGAATAAGAGCAGATAGTGAAGACTTAATAGGTAAAAAAATATTTTCTGTTTCACTGAATAATGAATATGAAGCTCTTGTAAGTGTGGTCGGGGATTAACCACAGGTAACATGTATCTATAGATCATAGGAAGTGCAGCCAGAGGCAGGCTGAGTTTCCTTGTGTTGGCTTGGACCTGCTGTAAACGCGTAAGTCCTGTTACCCGGCCCTGGACCTGTCGCACCAGGATGGTACCTGCGCGTCTGACCTCTGCCTGC
>KL279924.1:7976-35945 GCA_000699545.1 Podiceps cristatus | reverse complement strand
TTTTTCTTTGCTGTCCTGATAAAGTGTTTTTTATCTCAACACACAAGTTCTCTCTCTCTGATTTTTCTCCTCACCCCACCGGGAAGGGCTAGCAAGCAGCTGTGTGTTCTAATTACCATTTGGGGTTAAACCATGAAACACTTACTTTATGGAAGCTCACTATTCACATCTCCTGTTGTTCTTTGATTAACAAGTTTGAGACTGGCAAGTCCACTGTGGTGGTGGCCAAACTGTCTGCCTTCATTAACGTGCATAGGAAAGGCAAGTAAGATCACCCAACCTCTCATACTCTGTGGGTTGTTGAAGTGCGTGAGGCCTGCTGGTGAGATGCCTCCTTTCCTCATCCAGTGCCCAGGACAGCTACAATTAAATGAAGATCAAGGGCATTATAAACCTGCCTGCCCTCGTGAACCGCTAAGACAGATGAAGGACAGGCAGTCTTATGCAAGCATTGACCTCACAATAGATTGAGTGGGTGCCTGCCCTCAGTCAGTCACTGTATCATGGTTTTCCTTTCTTGCTACTGTAAACTCCACAACTTCCAAGTCAACAGTGCTCTCCAGAAGAGAGAATGCAGGTGAGGCTCCTCCTTGACACAGAACTTCTTCATGTTATATGCATCTAGTTCAATACTCCCTTAGATGGCATAGCCCCTGTCTGATCTGCACTGAGTACCTTTTAGCACTTTAAGGCTGAGCCATCTTCCCTTTTTCCCAACAGAAGCTCAGGTGTGACCTCTCCTGAAGGACGTACATAACTTTCTAGAAGCTTTAGGAAAACCTCTTTTTGTTTCTGTTCTCTTTGTTCCGTAAAGCCATGGGGATCTCCATGATCCTTTAACTGTCATGCATTTAAATCAATAATCACTTCACAAAACTACAAGGACGGCCAGTAATATCATCCAAGGTAATGATTGTCAATAATATGCCAAATATGTGTAATAAATTAAAAATATTTAAAGCCATAGCAAAGCTTCATTATTATGATGATAATTTGTGATTCTCATTACAGAGTAATTGCTTTTCAGTATGAGTAGAACAAGAGTAATCCTTTCTTCATGTCACTGGAAATGTAAAACCATTTGATTTGATTTCCCCTTGGTGCTCCATTGCTTCATTTGGCACTCAGCCTTGCAAACCTACTGCAATACCCAAAAGCAGAGCTGGGCCTGTACATTGTGTAATAATCAGAACATTTATATGACCCTCTATTCATGTGATAGGCAAACCAATAACCCAGAGTACAGTATTCCCATTAGAATGCCATAAAATCTAGTTAACTAAACAATTAGAGCATATCAGCTTTACTTAGTTATTAGAGGTGAAGACTTCCCTAATCAAAAATGACCAGAATAAAGAGAAGGCCGAGTGAAGTCAGTGAACCATAGGCATCTTGCAGTCTGCATGAGAAAGCATCTCAAAATGGAACCATTTATTTTAATTTTTCAGAGCAGCATGTGGAAAAATTATGTAGTTAAGGGAAATAAGGAAAATTTATGATATTTTGAAATGAAATACTCTTTTCTACAAGACAATTTCAAGCCACTTTTTCTCTTCTTTGAAAAGAAGGCAGACATGATAGATTTGAATAATAGCGAACATGGAAATTTAACAAATTGATGAAAAAAAAGATTTTCCCAAATGATAAACATTTTTCAGGTTATGAAATTTCTTACATCCTCAGGATGAAATGGAAAAACTGTACTTTTTTTCATAAACTAATAGTTAAGTTGCAACTTAACAATTTAAAACCATTTAGTTTTAAAACACTTCATTTTGATTTTGACCTTTAATTTTTGAAACAAGAATGACAAAGTATCAAAGGAGGAAAATCACTAGAAAGAAGATTTTTGTTTTTATTGTGAAAATGTCAAAGGCGATGTTTAATCAATCTCTAAAGGCTTTCCAACCTTTCTAAAAATAAGGACTTTTTCAAAAAGCCTGACACATTCTCATGCCACACATCATTATTTTTCAATAAAAAAAATCTTCTTATATCAAGAAATTCCCAGTCAGCAGTGGAAAAAGAAGCAGGCTATAAAAATAATAAATCAGTGACTATGAGATCTCAATTTCAGTATTAGTATGAAATAAAGCAATGTATCAGTTAAGGTCAGCTGCTTGTCAGTAAGGGTCTGTTTTACAAGTAAATTAATTTTATTTTTGTCGTTCATGATTTACAAACATTACACACACAATAACTAAGGGAGACAGAGGTGAACTTTTGGCCCTGAAGAAAAGAACTATTAAGCCAGGTGATGCAGGTTGATAATACAATCCCAAGCCTGCACAATTGTGCTTTTTCAACCACAGAGTAGCAGTGCTTATGTCAATGACACTAACATATCTGTACGGTCAGAGTGCCCATCAGATTAGCTCTGGGCATGCCAGAGCAGTCAAAGCCTCTGAATTCTTCCCTATGGGGCTGAACTGAAGGTTTTGTGGCTTGGTATACTGGGGTCAGATTGAAAATTCTCAGTGGTAGCCAAGACAGGCTAGCTGAGAGGTAAGGGTGATGAATAATTCCCACGGGGGTCGTTTCGGACAAGAAACCCATTTTTTAAGCTAATTGCTGAGCTGGATAGTGGCTTGTTCAAGTAAGCATACTGAGAGGGAAATGGGTTGCTGACATGGGGAGGAGTCATCTCACCCACAGCTGGGCACCTGTAAGATAATGCACCATCCCAAACTGCCTCTGCGCCCCTGGCACCTCCACAGTATGTTTTCCATACTAACACAATCAAGAAGGGCAATGAATTCACATCTGGAAGTGCCTCTTTCTTCTTTCTCTCCAGTAATTATGGAGGAAGCCTAGCAAGCTGCCCAGCTGTTAGGAAGCGGGAGGTCAGTGAAACAAACCTGTCTGTATGGAACAACATCTGGAAAGTACTTTCTTGCCAAATATTTTCCATGTGGCCATAGAGCTGCCTTTTCCCCATCTCTGCCTTCAGAAACCCCCATGATAAAGCTTTACCCTAGCTGCGTTGTGCTCGCTATCTCCCAGTCAGCTAAGCACAGGTACGCAATTCAGCCATCGAAGCCATGGTACTTCTCTAGCCAACATGACCTCAGTGAGGAAAGGCAGGCATAACAGTTTTGACCCCTTTGGTAATATGCAGCTCAATGACTGCCTGCAGGGAGCTGAGACAACACATGGGCTTGCTGCTTGTGTTGTGATCACAAAGAAATTGCCCTCTCTGGCTTTCCTGAGAACAATGAGGTCAAAGATCCCCACAGCCATGCCTGCGAGGCTAAATTGCGTTAACGGGTGCAACAAGCACACAGCCCAGAGGGAACATCTTCACCACCAGAAACAAATAAGCAACAAAATAATAGGTGACACGGGTACAGGGAACAACATGTCAAAGAAGGTGTGTTTCCTGTTATAAACAAGCTTTAGATGAGAAAACAAGGGTTCCTCCCAGTTCATGCATTCATGATGGCACTGAACCCACAGAGGATCTCTTCCGAAGACTTAAGGAAACCCCAGGGCTGGCTACATAGTAAACACCACGTGCAGTGTTTTCCATATTGGCCTTCCATTTCTATCTACTACCAGCAAAAAAACACACAAGCATACACAGACTTTTCTGTAAATAAGAAAAAACAAACCCAATTTGAAAGTCTTACCCCAGCTTAGACTCTTCTATTGAAAAATCTGATGCTTTTTCAGGTTACTTTTTGTTTTATTCAGATCCTTTAAAACATATCCTTTTGGTTTGATGTATAAAATAACAAGAGGGAATTTATTAAAAACCCATGCTGCTAGAGATTCAAAAATAAGAGGCATTTTTGTGATAGAATTTGGATTTAAAATATAGTACACACACATTTTACTGTAAAATTCTTTTTACCTAGTCCCGGTGGAAAATTAGCATCTCCATCACAATGTAGGTCTTTTCAAATACAATACACCAGACACTAAAATAATTTCATTTTAGTTTGTAGAAAGAGCAATATAAACAAACAACCCAACACTGTAGAAGCCCTAGGGATCACACATAGACACCTGGTCTTTAAAGGAAAAAGAAAAAACAAACAAAAAACCAAATCACAACGGGTAGTGTAATGCTAGAAAGCTACATTTTCAAACTTCAAGTGACTTCTCCTATAGTTCTCTACTGAACGTTAACCTCAGTGATGTAAACCAGCTCCTCCCTTGAGCAGCAACAAGCAAAATGCATTCCAGATAAATACAAAAATAATCCAAAATAAGGCACAGTTCTCACTGACTCAATCTACCAAAATGAAGACCAAGTAAAACCTTAGCATAGAGAGCCTCCTATTTCAGGGATGGGGGAAAACACACAACCTAATAAAACAAAATACTGTCAGTTACAAGATATGCATTCAGATAATTTGTTATACAAAAGGCATAAATCCTTTGCAAACCTTTCTGAAGTGATGGCATTCCACAGCGTCTTCAATCATTCTGGCACGCAAAACAAACCACATCCTCTAGTACAATATGAGGAAAGATTGCAGCTCACTCCTGACATTTGAGAATATGAATATTTTGGCTGCATCTGTTTTCATCTTTTTCTAACATGACAGAAATAGCCTTCTAGTTTCTGTCCCAGACCAGACTGCGGGCATACTGGATAATAAAAGGTAGGATTTTCTTTAGGAAAAGACTGGAACAAGATACCTCATAGTTTTTGC
This sequence comes from Podiceps cristatus, assembly GCA_000699545.1. Classification (NCBI taxonomy): domain Eukaryota; kingdom Metazoa; phylum Chordata; class Aves; order Podicipediformes; family Podicipedidae; genus Podiceps; species Podiceps cristatus. The sequence continues at coordinate 31,284 of KL279924.1, read as the reverse complement.
ACACAGTTGACAATTTACCTCTTGACCTTACTTCTACCATGAGCCTGCCTAAGTCACAGATGCTTCCAGGGCTGGTAGCTGTCAGCCTCATTCAAGTCAAGCCTGCAATGATCAAGACAGACCCTGAGTGGGGGGATCTCATCTCCAGCATGCTTAGACCAAATCTGTGGATAATGGTGTGATACGATGGGCTCTGAAACCTAGGGCTGAAGATCAGATTATAGATTTCTGTAATACTAATGCTGTATCTGACACAGAACTAGTTGAATAATGTCCTGTCTGTCTCAACATGCACAAACCCCATCCTTCTGTGAAAATACTCCTCATCTGATGAGGACAGCATGGGCTCATGAGAATCACTGTAAAATGCCACACTTTTTCAGCCTCCCTCAATTGTCTACATGAGGTCAGATGTGTATTGTTGCTATTTCCCAACCCATTACAACAAAGCTTTTATAGCAAGGACAGAAACAGTGAACTCTGCTTATAAATATGTTGATAAAAGCACAAAGCAAGATGCAAAATGATTGAGGAAAGAAGTATCCATTTTTGATGTGAATGCTTATATACAGCCCTGTTTCCCTTTTTTTAGCAAGGCAAAGTCTATCACTTATATGTGTAATCTGTGTTTCATTTGCTGTGCTGACAGTTATGTGGTAATAAATGGTGCGTATAGAGTTTATAATGGGATAAAGAGTGCTTTTCATGCCCATCTCTTCATCAGCCATGCGCCTGAAAAAATAGCAGCATAGACATCCCTTATGGGAATTGACCCCCAAAGTCTCCCCTTGCCTTTCCCACCCTGACTCCCCCCACCAATCCCAATAATGCTTGAATGAGACAGCTCTTGTTTCTTCAAGACAGACTCTGCTGTACCACTGTCATCTGAGTGCAAAAGCTGCAGAGAAAGCAGCAAATACACTGGAAATCTTTTATTAGCATGGCAGCAGCACACATTCGGGTCTGGATCTGTGTTTCTTTTTGCTGGCTACTGCACATGCTGCAAGACTATAATCTAGATGCACACAAATGTGACAGAAGACACCACCAAAAGAACAGAGGAGAACGACGATGTCATCAAGGGTGACACAGAGCTACATACGCAAAAAATGTTCATGTTCTGAGCCTCATTATTGAGGGAAGATTTTTAAAAATGAACGCAGCTTATTGACTAATTCACACATACCACATGCCCAGCCATCATCAATTTATTGTCAGCATCAGTTCTGTGGTGCACAAGAAAATGGGCTTGAAAGAGCTTGCCATACAGCTGTGCTTTATAATAGTGTTTAAAACACATGGGGAGGGATGGAAAAGGCACTGGGGTCATTGGGGAAGAAGTAAATATGCAACTAGGAGAAAGAGGAAAGAAAAATGACAGAGTCAAAGAGCATTGGGAAAGTTGCTGTCTATTAAAAAATTGCAGGTTTCCATTAAAATTCAGAAACCATGAATTTTGAGATCATACCTAACTCCAGGCAATATTTAGGACCCCCTTTTTTTGTTACAATTCATATTACTCTAGATTAGTTGTCATAGGTTAGTAGAAACAGTTGACACTAATTAGTGCACTTAACAAAGAGGTTCAAAACAGTAAGAGTTTAGAGGACACAAATTACATTTAATCCCTTGAAAATTAAATTGTGCTGCTAAATGAAATCACCTAGGAGGCAACAAAATTCCATAAGAGTTCAATTTTCCAAAACACATTCACATCACTATGATCTCAGAGAGGGCACCAGCCACTAACATTTAACATCTGGAACAAAGACATATGTCCTGTACCATTGTATTCACCTCTAAGTCTAAAGTCTTCCCTTCTGCACCTCTTGTGTCCATGGTGAATGCTTCTGGAAGAAAGAAAATTACTTTCCAGAAAGAAGGAGATCCTGGGTTTTTGTGTTCCCTCAGCTAACTTTTCTGCAGCCTGTATGGATCCTTACTGAGTGATACATGAAATTAAAAAGTAAGAGAAGTTGGCTGTTTTGGCATGCAAGTCTCTATGTGCTTCTGCCCTAAGTGTGTTCCATATTTTCTACATCAAAGTCTCCCTGACTCATTACAACACAAGTACAAATCCTTTAAGGATAGAAATAAGGTCTTTCAATTTGCACAAAACTATTGAAATCAAAAGTATTACAAATAAAAATACCAGATATTTTAAAAGAAGTTCTGAAACAAAAACTGAATTCTTGAAAAAGTAAGATATTGAGGCTTTTTTATATCTCCCTTTGTTCAGTCCATCTCAGTGGTTAAGTATTTAAGTATATGTATGATCTATTTGACTTCACAAATAGCAATTTTAATGCTACTCAACATAAATCAAGGAAAACAAACTGGACAGGAAAGATGGATATTTTAATAAATTTTTTTACTACAGATTCCTGGGAGCAATGGGCATTTATATGTACATAAATCAGCTGTTTAATGTATACAGAGAAGGGAGCCCACCCATGGTTCCCATTTCAATTTTAAGACTAAAAATTCAGAAATCAGCTTGCAATGTGCACTTGCAGCCCAGAAAGCCAAACGTATCCTGGGCTATATCAGAAGAAATGTGGCCAGCAGGTTGAGGGAGGTGATTCTGCACCTCTGCTCCGCTCTGGTGAGACCTCATCTGCAGTGCTGCCTCCAGCTCTGGGGCCCCCAACATAAAAAGGACATGGATGTGTTGGAGTGGGTCCAGAGGAGGCCACGAAGATGATCAGAGGGCTGGAGCACCTCTGCTATGAAGACAGGCTGAGAGAGTTGGGGCTGTTCAGCCTGGAGAAGAGAAGGCTCCGAGGTGACCTTACAGCAGCATTCCAGTACCTGAAAGGGCCTACAGGAAGGATGGAGAGGAGCTTTTTACAAGGGCACGTAGTGAAAGAACAAGGAGGAATAGTTTTAAACTAAAAGAAGGCAGATTTAGAGTAGATATTAGGAAGAAATTCTTCACCATGAGGGTGGTGAGGCACTGGCACGGATTGACCAGAGAAGCTGTGGCTACCAAATCCCTGGAAAAGTTCAAGACCAGGTTGGACGGGGCTGTGAGCAGCCTGGTCTAGGGGAAAGGTGTCCCTGCCCATCCATGGCAGGGGGTTGGCAATAGATGATCTTCAAGGTCCCTTCCAACCCTAACCATTCTATGATTCTATTGTATGATTTTTGTCCCATCCTCATTGCCTCATAAATTAAACTCTAAGAAATTATCCCTACTCACAGGGCTTGTCTTTTCTTCAGAAACAATATTGCAAGAAGACAAGCTGGAAAATAAGCCAAGTTTCCAGAGCTCATACCAGCACTTTGGCAAGATTAGGAAGCAGAGCAAAAGATTTTTATATGTTCATTGACATCAGTTTCACTGTTAACATGACACAGGGGCCAATTTCAACAGCAGAAAGAATATAAGAAGTAAAGAAAGGAACTAGTAACAGGAAAGCACAGTGGTGTAAGCAGGGTCAGTAGAAAAATGCAGGCCGAAATATTGCCAATACTGTGAAGCTTTCAAAATCCTGAATGTGTGTCTATATATTAAGTGTATTTGGTGAGCCCAAGAGGTGAGCGCAAGAACCATGTCATCCTGGGGATGGTGGATGGACTTGTGCCCTTATCTACACATATGCACTCCTAAATACATGCTCTAAAAGAGCACGTCAGTCCTAAGGGTCAATAACACCTTAACAGCAGAAATCATGTTCCTCTAGAGCATGGCTTGCATGTTCAGGCAGAAAAAGACAGAGTTAGGCATAGTCATGGTTTCTTTTCATTATAACACCACCATGTAACATGTTGTAATGAAGGCTTGCTCCTTAACCAAGCCCAATCCACCAGCTACACTATTTACAAACCTAATTTCTCATAATGTCAGCATGAGTTAGACTCCTAAATATCTCAAGATATATGGTCTTAAAAACACTACTCAGGCCTTTGATTTTATGCATGTTTGCTCTGTCTCAATTGTGTTTATTGTGTTTTGGTTTTATTTCACTGCTTTACTGAGCCATGATCAATTTAGATTTCTTCACAGTTTGGCTGAGAGGACTTTTCCGGCAGAGGGAAGCATGTAGTAACATGGGTAATAACACTCTGTGCAGCATGTATTGAGCTTTTTTTGCCACATTATGTATGGCTTTACAGGGATTGATGGATTTGTCACATTCTCTAGAACTTTCTTTAATGAGAATTGACAACATCTCTCCTATTGTTTGTAGGCTATTGTGTGACTGTGGGCCTAGGGGTCCTAAAAACTGATGGTGACACCATTGCACTTGTATTATACAAACTAAAAATGTTATTGCTCTGATTACAGCAAGATTATAATATCCGTGTAACTCCAACTCTTCAAAACTGTGATCCACAGAGCCTCAATCACTGCCATACATGCACAAAATGCTCCATATTCCCTAAAGCACTTCAATCTCGTCTCAGCACCAACCTGGAGTAATGACCCCAAGAGAATTTATAACTGCCATGCTCTAGCCCCAGCCTGCAGCTGAGCACTGTGCAGCCACACGCTTGCTCCCCCCACTCCCAGTGGGATGGGGAAGAGAATCAGGGAAAAAAGAAAGGCAAAACTGGTGGGTTGGAACAACAAAAGTTTAAGAGGACAGCAAAGGCAAAGAAAACAAACCAACCAACCCTAGCAATAACATCAGCAGAATGTACTTAGCACATGTTTCACAGTGCAGGTTGCTCACTGCCCGGACCCCGCTCACCTGGCCTGCTCCCCAGCAGTGACTGGGCCCCTGGGGCTGCCCCAACCGATATAGGGTGCATGGCGGTCACATGGTATAGAATAGCCCCCTGTCCAGTTGTTGGTGAAAGTAAACCCCATCCCAGAAGGAACCAGGACAATAACAAAGTAATTAAAATTGTGGCCTACTCTTTCCTTCTCGGTATCTTCCACAACTTGTAAGGCATAAGATGCAAAGTCGCATTACCTGCAAGATCACTTGAGAGTAAAACCTCCTTGAGGTCTCTCAGGGACTAAAAGCTCAAGAATTATTGCCAAGAATTTCTCTACCAAAACCCATCTGCTTTGGAATTTGTATCACTGAAAAATAAACAAATATGCAATTAACAAATTAAGAAATAAAATTCCTAGCAGTTATAAAGCACTTTATATTTTTCAAAGCACTCTAGACACTTTAAATACATTACCTAATTAATTCCTTCAGAAGCCAGTCTAACAAACTTTACTGCATGCTGTGCACCGAGAAACTGTTGCTTGATTTAAGGTTTATGTTTACTACCATTCATTTTTCTGTTTCTGACCAAAAACAATTCTTTAATGCTTTTAATTTTACATGGCTTTTGGTTACATAATAAATACTTGAATGCCATTCAGATTAGCCACCTAAAAACCAGTAAAACTGGTTTTACTACTATTTTTTTTACTAGTTTACTGCTAGATTTTCTGCAGAGTATTAATCCTAAACCTCCCTGTTGTACAATTAAGCAGTGTTTAGAGTGGTTATCCCTTCAGGATATCCTCTCACCTGATCAGTGCTATCCAAACAGTCTTCAGCATTTTGAATATGAAACTGAAAGCTGTATATAAAGCACTGCTGACTGTTCCTGGCCCCACCATTAATCAGGTTTCTCCTGTAAGATTTTTAGATTCTGAATAGATATATAAATAAGGAAATATAAATACATCTTCTCCAAAGTTGTTTTTTTTTTTTTTTTTTTTTTTTTTTTCTCTCCCAGTAATATAGTATCTGACAGAAGCAATCTGTACTGAGCATCATAGGCACTTCTTATACATCATCAGATGGGGCACTAAGGATGGAGACAACATAAGGGTCAACTGCAATTTTCAGATGCTGAGTATTTTTAGGGGGAAAGGCTCTATTTTTTTGAAGTTCAACATATCTTTTGAAAAAAATAAACCATGGAACAAGGATATGAGATCAAAATACAAATTTGAATACTGCTTTATTTTTATTAAAAAGAACTTAGATGTAACTAAAATATACAGTGCTGCAGTTTGACTTTAATGCCTCCTTAATCTATTCCACAGGGTACTCAAAAAACCCCATTTGCTTTACAGAAACGGTAGAGGAGATAATGAGTTGGCCATACTAAGTGTTATGTCTTTATTGTCCAACCCCTAACAGCGCAGACTTTACTTTTTTAGAATAGTAGCTTACCTCACAAGATGACTTCTTTTGGGCCAGGAACCTTACCAAAAAAGACAACACAAACCCAGCCTGGGTTTTGTATAGACAACGTACTGCCGATCGCTCTGTGACACAAACCCTCTGGTTTCCCAGAGTCCTTCATATCTCTATAGCTAAAACAATGAGATCCCTCTTGGTAGAGCTAAGAGATTCTCAGAGGTGTTGAAAACTGACAGTGTATAAGTTAACCACTATGTGGTCTAGCCACTGCATTAAGCTGATTTTTAAAGGACTAAAGGCTATTCAGGGCAGATGTAACTAAGGACAGCAGATGATATCCACTCTCATGTGTCCCATTACAGCCAAAGAAGCACTTACTCATGACCTGAGGGATAGTTATTCCAGCTATGGGTTCGCTGAGCAGGTATGAATTTCACTGACATTAAGTATCTTATTTTTGGCATTTAATTAGTGAGTGCTTAATTTTATTTTATTTTATTTTTTTTTAATCAGAAATTCTGGAGTTTTATCCCAGTGCTTATTAAAAATACTACAAACTCTTTAAGGCACATTTATGGGAGTGAAAGTGATTGCATCTCATTATCAAGATACCAAATGCAGAAAATTCTATAAATATCAATGTCTTGCTATCTAAATTACTTACATCATAAGAAAGACAACAAAATAGCAATAGAAAAATAAAACTGTCAAGAAATTGGGACTTTGGGGGTGAAAATGCTCTATTCCAAGGCACTCAGACTCTGACATTGACTCTAGAACAGTAAAAATTGTATGAAAATTTAATTAAAATTGAGTACCAAAGTATAAAATTAGGATAAAATTAATTTCAAGGGACAAACTTCTAAATTATTTCTAGTGGAAGTGAAAGAGGGTGTGTGTCTTTTTAAAAAAACTAAGGTTCATTTTGAACTGGATATTTTAAACCTTGAGCTTCTTAGAGACTTGACTGCAAATCTGAAACAGTTCTGAAGTCAATGCACTCTAGTATTGCCACAAATCAAAGTAAAAGCCTGTTTTCCAGGTAGAATCATTAAGTACACACGACCATTTCTATGCCTACTCACTCTTGTTAGAATGGCCATGTTACATCTCCACAAAACAGTACAACAAACACCATTAAAAACTGCGATTGGCTTTATGTCAATTACCAGTATTGACAGGACAGCCATGCATCAGATTTGTCACTCTGTTGAAGACAACGGGATTTTTGGTATGATCATTTACCCACTGACAGACTCAAAGATAACATAACCCTAGACTGGAAGATGCTGGAAATCAAAAGATGAGATTCATCCATTCCGGATGTTGCACATGAGTGATCATGGAGAGCAGCAGAGAGCAAGTAATTTCTCCTCACAGGGATAAGAGGGCCATTTAATAACATCTTACTTTCTGGGACTCCTGCCTCCCACAAGACTTAACCAAGAAGTTACACCTTTATATTTTAATCCTGAAGTCATGGTGGAGACCGCTGCACAGAATACAGCAATGACAGACTCACTTGACTTGTTCAGTTTGTTCAATACGCCCAAGACAACCTATATGCTGAACACAATTCACTGTCACCTCCACTTGATGTGCCCATGCTGTACCAGGATGCTTCTAGCGCAAGAATGCATCAGAGCCAAATGCACCCCAGCTAGCAATGGGGCAAGCTTTTCTAGTCATTTACTAACAGCTTTTTGTCTTCTTTTGTCATTTTTCTGTAGCCCTGGTTTTGCTCATTTTTTTGGTTTAATTTTTTGTTCTGATGTCTTTCCAACTAATATGTTACTTCTAGCCTCTGGAACTTCCTTACAGGGTAAGCTCAGACAACAATTAGCACTTCTGAATTGTTTCTTTCAAGCCATCTGCTTATTCCCTCTCATCTCTTGCTGCCTTCAGGCCTTGCAAGACAAACAGCTGCTAGCTTATTAAAATTGGAGGTACTGCATCTATTCATTTTGAGAACTGGTAGATCTCAAGGACTTGGCAAAGAAATATACCTTAACACAATCATCTTTTTTACTTTCTCCAACCAGCTGTTCCTTTTAATCATAGCAACCCCATCACTTAGTCAATGAGCAATTCATACACCATAAATACTTTAATAAAGACTGGGATATAAACTACATTATCCATTACCTTTCACCTGGAATCTCTCCACAGACACCGTATCTTTCATACCCATATTCCATAAAAACCTTGGTTATAGATTTGCTGCAGACCCAAGAGGGGAAAAACACACCAAAAAGAACAGAGAAAGAGATTGCCTCAGACCGCGCTCTTCTGTTCAAAGCGAGAAGCCACTACCTCTTAGCCTTTGCCTCATTCCTGTTTCTACTGTGGCTCCAGTGTTACAGAAGGCACAGCAAGAACCACACATCTGAGAGCTTATCTAAGAAAGTGGACATGGTAAGTTGGAGCATAGTTAAGCCTTAACATATCACTGTACATGCGTGGCTTCTGGTGCAGAGGAAGGTCTTCCTTAAAAGGGAAGACAATAAAATACAATAAAAATGCTCGACTCTGGGCTTTGCTTCCCAAGCAAGCTCTATTGCAAGTCACCTTCCATGCTGTTCACTCCAAACTCAAGAAATCCAGCAGGATGAATGAAAAAAACCAAGTTTCCACACACAACTGATAAAAGTCTATCTCATTCAACATTTCAATTATGCAGGAATTATGAAAAAAATAGGCAAAATTTTCAACCATACTTGAAACAGTTTTGATGTGTGGTGTATCTGTGAGCTATCAGTCCTTGCAGAAACATTACCAACAGACTTCAAAGGGACCCCAAGAGGTCCGCTAGCCCACCACTGTCTCCAAGGTATGGGGCCCACAGTACAAGAAAGATGCAGAACTGTTGGAGAGGGTTCAGAGGAGGCCACGAAGATGATCCGAGGGCTGGAGCACCTCCCCTACGAAGAGAGGCTGAGGGAGCTGGGCTTGTTCAGCCTAGAGAAGAGAAGGCTGCGGGGGGACCTCATTGCAGCCTTCCAGTACCTGAAGGGAGCGTACAAACAGGAGGGGAACCAACTTTTTAAAAGGGTAGATAATGACAGGACAAGGGGGAATGGATTAAAGCTGAAGGAGGGAAGGTTTAAATTAGATATTAGGGGGAAGTTTTTTACAGAGAGGGTGGTGAGGGGCTGGAACAGGCTGCCCAGAGAGGTGGTGGCTGCCCCATGCCTGGAGGTGTTCAAGGCCAGGTTGGACAGGGCCCTGGGCAACCTTGTGTAGATCCAGGCCTGGAGGTTGGTGTCCCTGCCTGTGGCAGGGGGGGTGGAACTCTGTGATCCTTGGGGGCCCTTCCAACCCAGACCTTTCTATGATTCTATGACTCAAGGGAAAGATCAGCTATCTCTACGCGTTTCTGGCAGGTGTTGACTTGATTTGACCTCTATCAGACTTTCACTGATAGAGGTTCTTTGCTTCTCCTGCAGACTAATCCAGTGCTTAGCCCCTCTCAGGTAACAGGTCTCCTCATAGCAAACATCGCTGGAACTTAATTTCCTTACTTTTCTAATTCCCCTGGGCACAGAGGCAGGCTGTTTATTTTCTTAATCTTTGTACCAGCTTTTATCTACTTGAAGTTACTGTTATCATGTCTCCATCCTCCCACCATCCAGTTTCCTTTTTCCTTTGTCTGCTAAGAACAAAGGACACCATTCCCCCCCCAGTATTCCTCTGCTCTCCTGTGGACTTGTCACTGACATACAGTAGAAGAAGCCTCAGTGTATATCCTGGTTGTTTCAAAAGTAGTTAATGAGATGATCTATATTTAATGAATATGCTGTACAGTGCAATGTATGAAGTGTTAGCACCATGCACTGTTGGGACACCATAACATCCATTCTGGAGGCTGCTAATGCTCTGTGACCATCTCAGTAATTACAACATCGCTTTTTGCTGCCTCCAAAAGGGATGGAAATGCTGCTAGATTAGCCAGTACCTTGGGTACTTCCCTCGGGTCTTGCCAACATTTTCTTATGTATCACTCCACCTAAAGTGAGTAATGATTTTGCCACATCTGTGTACTCTCATTCAGGTATCTATTCAGGAAAAATACAAAAATAAAACACAACCCAGAAAAATGCCATTGCCACAAAACGTCTACAGGACTTTATCCAAACATATCAGCAAAGGAAAAAAAAGCACAAATGACAAGTCCAAAAGCACACAGACATTGCCTTGCATTCTGCTTGTTAAATTGAGCCCATGTTTCTAAGATAGCATTTGGAAAAAACTAATAGTGATAGGCTGAATAGGGCTAGTTCAAAACTCCCTAATAATCCATTTGTGTCTCCATTCTTTAAAAAAAAAAAAAAAAAAAAAAAGTATTTTTCCTAATAAACCCATTTGGTCCCCATTCTGTAAAAAAAAAAAAAAAAAAAAAGTATTTTTATTAAGGGGGGGAGTTGTTAAAAAAATGAAAAAAGTTTTAGTTTAGAAACAAATTTTTGTTCTTTTCTAGAAAAGATTTTTGACTTTTTCATATTGTAAGGCATCCTGAGCTATGGTTTTAAACCTTTGGCTTTTTAAAGGAAGTTGTCCAGTGAAGAGGATCATGTCTTTCAATACCGTGAAATCTTTATTTTCATTTCCCCCCTGCAAGCTCCAGCAGTTAGCAAAAAGCCTTACTGGTAACAAACCATCTTTGTTTCAATCCTACAATGGAGTAATTTGGGGTCCCAACTCCTACCCTAGACTAGTTAAAGGTAAGTCCCGTTCCTCCAAATTTTACCCCACCTCTTACACAGTGTGGTTTTCTGTCCAAAGCTGAGTAAAGGCTCTTGTTACATGCTATTGCTACATTCATGTATAGTTTCTCAGCTCAGCTTTGGTTTAAACCTGTATGTGGGTCTTTTTCTACAGCATATCCCAAGTCAACTCAAGATCAACGCAAAGGTAAGCAATAATGAACCCCAGCCTGCTTTAATATATGGAACGTGATGCTCCAAGAACTGTTCTGCATGTGCCACAGAGGAAGTGATCTTCAAGGAAGAGACAGAGCAGGCAGCTGGGAGCAGAAGGCTTTTCAGCTCAGAGAGTTTCATTTGCACTAGTTTGCACATTAGTCTGCTAAGCAATCCTACCGCTCACTCAGAACCAGGCAGCAAAGCTGTACTTACACTCCCTCTCCTAACTCAATTCAGCACACATGATCCAAAATTGCCAGAAAAATACTTCCTTTAAATCTAGATCGCTTTGCAAAAAGAGGGTAGGCAGTGACTACACTTGCATTTGTACTCAGTTGTCCACGGTAAAGGGACATCATAAACACTGGTGAAAGAGAGGCAACGAGCAACTAAGGCAGGCTGTTGGGGCTAGTGGTTATCCTAACAACAGCAGCCAGAACACAGTGTTTGCTAGCATACCTCGACTACAACCAGTGGTCATGGCTAAATTAAATTTCTTTGGACATTGGGAAGCAATGGAAAAAAATAGCCATAATGGGTCACCCAAACAACCTTCTTGCTCCATAATCAATTTCTAATAACAGCTACTAGGGAAGAGTATAAGAAAGAAGCAAGTATATAGCTTTTTTTTTTTTTTTTTTTTTTTTTCCCCCCCCAGGCAACATTCCTACTCTTCAACATTTTGTAATTAAACGATTTCCAGGCATAGACATGTTGTCTTTGCACCTAAGAACCTCTGATATGTTCTTCCTCTGCAACCATCATGAGCTGCTTTTAGAAACCATGTAAAATTTGAGCATCCGCAATACCCAGTGGCAACCATCCAAAACTTAACTAGATGTTGGGTGAAGAAGTAACTCTGTTCTACCATCTCCCTGTCCCCAAGTCTAGCTTGATGCAACCACATTCTCATGGTAGAAACAATAATGCACAGTTGCTCTGTATTCACCTGGCATGATATGACTGGACTTTCTAAAATCAGGCATGATTGTATCTGGCAGACTACAGTAACTCTTCCAGACTTTTGATCAGTTCTAACATATCATTTGTGGGAAAGGAGAAGGGGAAGGAAACCACAAACCATATTGACAATGTAAATTGATCATTTATAATGGCATAGTAATGTCTTCCATTTTTCTGCTCTATTTCTTTGCTAGTAATTCCCAACACTACATTCATTTTCCTCCATTTCTTCATTGCCACTGAACATAGTTATACTGACAGAAATGTTTCCTCAATATCCTCTCTTCTCACAGCATAACTATTTTAAAATCATGCCTGTCTGGGATGGATAGGAATATTCTTGCTATGTTATTTGGCTCATGGTAATCCAAATTAACATCAAAGAATTCTGTCATTTAGATGTTTCCAGAGAAGAGTGGGAATGTATTTCAAGGGTTGTGTGGTGGAACAGATCATACACAGAGCCATTTGCCCATGGTGTTAACCATGACATGGTCTCTAATTCATGTTTGGGTCAAAACTCTTATAAATTCATACCAAACAGATAATAAACATGGTGTTGAGATACACCCAAAAGATGTTCTTTCTTAATTAAGACCAATGCATAAATTAATTTACCACAGTTAGCTTAACTAGTAAGAATGAAGCATGAATGGACAAAAATGTATCTACACTGAGGGTTGTACTGGCCTAATCAGCTTAGTTTTTATATCAGTTAATTAAACTAGCACGCCTTTACTGCGTGGATAATATCTACCAGAGGTAGCTGCTTCCAATTGGTAAAGTCATAACAGCCCCATCCCTGGATATATTTAAGGCCAGGTAGGATGTGGCTCTGGGCAACCTGATCTAGTTGCAGATGGCCCTACTCATGGCAGGGGGTTTAGACTAGATGCCTTTAGAGGTCCCTTCCAGCCTGGATTATTCTATGATTCTAACACCGTGTTCAATAGGCCAGAGAAAAGCATTTTACGTGCACAGTGCATCGCTTTTTAAATTAGCTATAGAGATTTAATTTCAAAAGCAGCCTTTTGTTCTCACCATACTCAAAAAAGGAGGCTAAACCCAGAGGGTGGAAAGCAATATATGGAGATGTTGTTACATAGTATAGCACATGGATTCAAAAACTGAAAAATGGGAAATGCACACTGTCAACAGATTAACTCACTCCTGAAACAAGAAGAGTCATTCAGGAAGTGTTAGCTATCATTACCACCACATGGTGGCCAAAAGGCCACCACATTTGCAAAGCAGTCAAGACTAATTGCAACAAAAGGACAAGAAAACCTCAAGGTTGCAAATCATTATTTTAATATGCTGAAGGCTGATATATCAAAAACATACCTTGCCCTTCACTTTCTATTGCAAATATATAGAACATATTTTTGATAGTCCTGTCTCTTTGGATATACATAAGTTTACACAACCCTAAACTTCAATAACATTTCCTTACCTATATATTACACACACACACGTGCATATACGTAGACAAAAATCTATTCAGAGAGGAATATGCAGAGTGTAATGTGAAAGAACAGTCACGTGAAATGAAGGATTTCCATGCAGTTCATGTTACCAAGCCCCACAGAGACTGGTGGTAACTGATTATGTGTGCATGAAGAAAAAGCAAGGGCATCACATTTAGCCTTCAGCGCAGTATCTTGTATTTGCTATGGGCTAGAAACAGGTATACAGCTATTTACCCAGATCAGCCAAATGACCCAGGACAGTCTTAGAACTTTATCTGAACCCAAGGGCTACGAGGTTAACTATAGAAAAATAGAAATGATAAAAAATTATTATTTTAGCCCAGGGAATTTGATCTTCCTTCTGATGGTGAGCAGTAGACAAATTAAAAACACTGGTAGCATCTACCCTCTAGAAGGAACAGACTATCATACATGGACAAGTATGTAGACAGCCTCATGTGTCTATGCAAGGTCCTACATGGAGCAAGTATACTCTTTCCTCTTCTGTGTGGGCTACAAGCACTGTGGGTGAGAGCAGCCTGGAAAGTTGGCTCTGATGGCCGTTTTCTTCTTTGAAAGGGCACAGAGTCAGAAAAGGGGTGGTAACAGCCATGCTTCACGTTGACAGCTGTCTGGGTAATGGACAGAGTCAGACAAGGGACTTGGGCAGTGAAATCACCTATCAGACGACAAGAGAAAATCTCTGCAAAGATTTTCTTGTAAAGATTTCTTTGCAAACGTATCCTCCCACGGCTTCTAACATAACAAGGAATGATAGATCTCAGAGTCCCTTGCTGTCCTTAAGACAGAATACATGTGGCTTTACACTTGTATCTTGGTCAGAAAAAAACAGGGCCTGACCCTGAGAGACAGGAGAGATGTTATCATGTAAGCTAACTACCTGATGTGATTGATGCCACACTGGTCGACACACATGGGACTAACAGGAGCTTTCTGATCTAGAAGCCAAAGCTGCCTTAGTTTGAGGTGAAGAATCAGGACCGTAGGGAATAACGCCAGCAACCAACCCCCTCTGGAGAGGCGGCAGGCAGGAAAGAGCATTAGCACATTTATCAGGGGATACTGCTGGCAGCAACATCACAACTCGATGGATCAGACTGCAGGTGAAGCAGAGGCCCGTGCAATGTGAAACAGCTACTCCTGCTCTATGGCCCCCCAGATACAACATTTTTCTCTTTCTGGCAGAATTTGCACAGCATTCAGTGCCCACCCACTGAAAATCCATCATTACCACTGCTTGCCACAAAATTAGGTTTGTGACGCTCATTCTTTAAATACAGACACAAGACAGAAATGGCATAGACATGCGTTGTTTAGAGCTCTTATGGATAGTACTGCTGCACATGGAAGCCTGTGAGTTCCAATATGGTTAATGCAAAATGCTGGCTTGTTTTCTTCTTGTTTTACCCACCAGGAAGGTCTCGATATACATTTGAAGAGCCACCAAGTCACACAGCACAGATAATGACAGTATCTACATATTACTAAACCTTCCTCTTTTTTATCCAGAAATCATTGCCATTACATTAGTCAGAGGAGATTAAGCGCATTTTTATCAGGGGTTTACACATTTCCTCTCAATAAAATGGTATCTGCTATTTCCCCTTTCCTCTGGGACTAACACAACCGTCTCTCTATTGCAAATCAGAAAAGCACTTATTTAAAACTAGTAGTACTCTATTTTTTTTTTTTTTTTCTATTTTCTATTTTTCCTTTTCAGGAAGGAACAACAGACAATGAAGGTGGGATTCATCTCACCCAATATCTGAGCATTAGAGCTTCTCATCTATGCTAGTTACCTTCCTTCCCGATACAGCTATTGGGAATAGACTTTTTCCCTAGTTTTGGGTATTTCTCTTAGTAGCAGAAAGATGACGCAATGCAGTACAAACTTTCCTCCATGGACGGCATGGAAAGTCTCCATAATTATTCTAGGTTAAAGTGCTAACTGTTAGAGGGTTACATTTAGATGAGGTGACTTCTGGAGGGTCTTATTTCTTTAGTGAAAATGTTCTTTTAAGTACAGTGACATAATATTCTTTAGAGCATTTTCTTAACTCTGTCCTCAGATCTTTCCTAAAACATGTGTGTCACTCATAAATGCAGCAGAAGACGGGTCCTTGATTTCAATTGCACTTTCTAGTAAAATGACCCATGGCCTTATTATATGGCAGGTCTGGCAAGATGGAAAGCAGTAATTATACTGTAATAAAGTACATGCAGATACTATTTACTGGCAGAATTTGCATTTAAATTGAAGTTTTAAAATGAAAACATATGAGAACCTGATGGATGCAATATTCAGTATGCCTTATGCTGGCAATCTGAAACCACATTTCCTAATGTTTCATCGTGTTTCCTCGGCCCACAGGCATGTGGCAAATGCCTGTAAAAAGGCTCATTTTGAGACTGAAAACCTTCCTAAACATTATGCTGCAAGGATTTTTTTTTTAGCTTTTTGAGCCACTGCAATTAGTATGAAAAATATTTGACTACTGACTCCCATTAGTGGGGCCCACTTACTCTGTTTAGTAACGAAGACTTGGCTCTATGGTCTGGAATCCACAGGAAGGTATACTTTGATTTAAAATGGGTAGATAAATGGATCTTGCAGCAGTGATACATAGAAGAAAAACATAGTTTGTGTACATGCATATTCAGACTTATGAGGACAGACAATCAGTAGCAGCTGCTAAGTAGACATGGATACTGTATTTGAAACAATTTTTAAGTTTCTCAAGACAAAACCAAACTCAAATCAAAACAAACCCCCAATTTATGAAGTAATACAGTTTAATTTTAAGCATAACATGCAACCTACACTACAAAGAAACACAAAACCACCATTTGGATTAGGCCTGAAAGAGAATATATGAAGGAGGAGTAGCATGTATGCAGAGATGAAAAACCGAGGAAGTGTATAAGCTGAAATACTCTACCAAGATAAAGCAGGAAGAAAAGCCTCCCAAGGGGCCAAGGGCTTAATTTTTTTTCTAGTGTATGCTGGCATGAGTTAGGAACAGGAATGAAAGTGGTGTAAAATCAATGTAACCAAAATATTTTGCCCAAGGACTTAAAAGAAGAGTGGCATGGAGGAGAAAGATATATTCCTATTAGACAGGAATGGACGCATGTGTGTATGCACCGCCGACACCACTTTTATTTATACCATACAAAGACTTTTTTCATCAGAAGCCGTCTTATGTCTGGTTAGCATATAGGTACAGCAGTGTGAAACTGGAGAAACAGGAAATTGTACGAGGTTTAATTCCTGAGAATTTAAAACCAAATCAGAACAAGTTTGTAAGCCTTGAATAACAGATAAAATCGATGGAAAATACTGCAGGGTTCCCCCAGCTCTACACCAAACAGAAAAGGCAGGCAGAAAATGTTTTGAAAAATGCAGCCAGAAAAGAATCAGAAAAGCACAAAAAGCCATATAAACTCTCCTGCCCATGGTTAGGGCTGGGAGATTACCAGATAAGCTAGAGCTGTGCCTTTCATGCAATTATACTTACACTTATTAGTCAGTCCTTTATCTTATCATTCTATCAAAATTCAGGCTACCTGCCCAACAGTTACATCAACCAAAATCAGACAACCAATCCCCTGAATGGTGCATTCTATTAAATTGCATTATTTTGGGAATGGGGGTTGTTTAGCCTGGAGAAAAGCAGCCTGAAGGGAGACCTTATGGCTCTTTACAATACCTGAAGGGAGGTTGTAGTGAAATGGGTGTCTGTCTCTTCTCCCAGGTAACAGGTGATAGGACAAGAGGAAATTGCCTCAAATTGCTCTAAGGGAGGTTTAGATTGGATATTAAGAAACATTTGTTTACTGAAAGCGTTGTCAGGCAGTGGAACAGGCTGCCCAGGGAAGTGGTTGAGTCACAGTCCCTGGGGGTATTTAAAAGACGGGTAGATGTGGTGCTTAGGGACACAGGTTAGCCCTGGGCTTGGCAGTATAAGGTTTACGGTTGTACTCAGTGATCATAAAGGTCTTTTCCAACCTAAATGATTCTATGAGTCAAGGATTTTGCTATCTACAGTTCAACTAGATGTGATAAAGGTGAGTCAGAAACGTGTGCGCATGCACGCATGTGCATCTATGTCTGAGAAAGGGCAACACACAGTGAAAACAAAACATTAAGTGTTAATACTATAAGGCTATCTCCTGTGCCACAGGATACATTTTCATAAGACTCACACTGAGTATTTCACTCATTCTGATAGTTCCTTCTTAGTCTGAAAATGTTTTCTTTGACAAGTTTTGGAGTGATTCAAGTTAAAAGAAATACTAGTGCTTTTCTCCCCTTCAGATGGAAAGATGCAAATGCAAAAGGGCTTTAAAAGGTCTTTGTCCAAATCATCTTTTTTTTCCCTCAACTGTTCTAGAAGAATCAGTCACGTCTCTGCAAATCCCACTTCCATTAACCTTTCGGGTACTGCTGACATTCTTGCACAGTAAGTCTCTCACACCATATGTCAAGAACCAGCTGACATATCCTTTAAAAGTCTGTCTTGCAGTATATCTTGACTCTTCCGGTTAGTTTGCTGGTGAGATGACTGGGAATATTAAACTGAAGCTTAATTTACAGTTTCAAAATTAATTCCCAGACTGAAATGATTGCTTTCCATCTCACTAACCCTATTCACTTCTCAGTGCTCAAAGGTTAGAGAGTAGGGGTAATTTTTGTAACAGCAGTAATAATGTCAAATTGATGCAAACCCCAGAAAGTTGCCTGTATTAAGTATGAACAGCACTGGAAGCTTTATCTTTACCAGAGCATTGTATTTTTTTTTTTTTTTTTTAGGCTATGGTTAAATGCTTGTTTTAACCTGGCAGAAGTCCACTCTGCTACTGAAAAGAGCATAGGTGTCTTCCCCTCCCTACTGCAGCTGCTAATCTGTGCTTTAGCCTTACACCAGGGATCATGAGAACTGATCCAGCTGGAAGCTAATCATCACCAGTACTGGCATAGGGAGCTGGTGGGGATGAGCAGCCTGGGACAAGGGGCAGGTGGAGCTGCCACTTTCTGTGGCATCGGGGTATATACGACTAGTTAAAGCAACTGTGTAACCACACTCCCTGTGCTATGTGTGCTTAACAATAGCATCCACATAGAGAAGCTGTCCATGCTTTAGAGTTCACTTCTATGAGAAAATCCTTAGTGAATCGATTGCAAAGCTAGGAGTAAGGTTTTCAAAGCTCTCCGTTACCTGAGAGTGTAGGGCTCATAAAGGTTGTAGGAACGTCTGCCCCAAAGTCCTTTAATGGTTCCTAATTGGATCTTTCAAATTCTTAAGCACTGTTAAAAATCTCACACGGAGACATTTTTTAAATGTCTCACCTCCCATTCATCGCTAAGCTCAAACACTGACAACAGCATTTGCTGCAAATATGAAGTGAAAGAGAAGCACATCTGGGCTCTATCTCAAGTGAACCCTTCTAACGATGATGAGCAGGATTGGTGGTTTGTGAAAATAAAGCATGAATTGCTGTGCAAATGACTGGTACACAACCTTGTTTTACACATTCCCTACATTGTTCAAGGGACCAGTATTCCAGCAAGGCATAATCGAGAATTAAATTATTATTGTTAATAAAACTGTAAGATGGTGCCTTTCTGTACTTATTTTGGCATTTTTATGTGACTTAGGAAGTGTGTTATCTAACATGTTTTATTTGTAACTGATGCTTTTTGAATTGATGTAGCACTGCAGGGAACGGAGTTTAATTTCCCTGTGTGTTGCAAAGCTCTACTTTAAACTTCAGCTTTGCTATCTACAGAGTAGAAACATAATCTTGTGGTCATATACTTGAAAGCTGGTTTTGTCAATGATAAATATCAGTATTTTTATATTCTGCTGCTGACTTACCCTTACAGGTGAGATGCTGATCTCCCATCCACTGATAGGCATAATTCGTTTTTTCAAATCTCTGTAAATATGATCACAATCAAATCCAATGTGCCCAGTGTAGCAATGTTCCTCCTCATTGCTATAAGCATCCTGACTACTACCACAGCAAAGAATAAAACAACCCATGAAAACTTTTAGCAGATACCAAGAGGAAACAAATTAAAGTGAACCTATTCAAATGAGTCACAGAAAAGTTTGAAGGCAGCAACTTATTATGGAAAAAGATACATAATGGTAAAAGGGCAAAAACTATCACAGCAGCAAGTTAGACAGAACTTGTTGGAATGTTAATCTTGTTTTCTTCCTTCAAAGTGGAATATAAAAGAACAATTTATACAAGTAACTATTGTATAAGCTGTGTTATGACTGATCAGTTTGCTATGAGTCAGTCACCCCAGATATTTATAAACTCTTGTCAAAGCTTTAGCTTTTCCTTTATGAAAGTAAAAACTATTCCAGTGTCTGCTTGTAGAAAACATAAGTGTTATGTACTAAAAGAAAAAGAGCTGCAGAAGATGAAAAAAAAGGTTATTTAAGATCATGCTACTGTGCTTTTTGATACCTTTCTACTCATATGATCAGGAGCAGTAGACAGATGGCAGGACTAAATACAAAATAATAACAATTAGCACAAAATTATTACTGTTTTTAATTCCCATATATTAATACTTAAACTCTCTAGCACTATGGGTATTAACACGGCTTCGCAGGATAGGTTTATCTTTTAGGCATAATTTAGTACAGCAATTACACAGGAGTGCCAGTTAGCCTTCTGCAATACTATTTTGGGATTAGTTAAAATTTAGGATGCTACAAACACAGAGCTTCCTTCCCTTTGCCATGTACAACATTGCACTACCCTGTTTTCATTGATTTTAAACTATTTTACACATGAAGATGTTCTATCTTTTTTTTTTGCGTTTTACTTAATACATGAGCTCCTGTCACAGAAAAGCAGCCCTAATCCCATGGAAGCAACAGGTATTAAATCCTTAACAGTGATGAGCTATGAATGAGAAATTACTATCTATCTGATATCTACCTGATACAGGCTGAATGTGTTTATTATGGATAGATCCTGCCCCTGTTTTGATTATTTAGTATGACTTTTATGTTTGCCTAGGCTGTTACTATAATGTCACTATAATCAAACGAAGGATTCAATGTCAGTGAAGTGAGAAAGCAGTTAATACAGTTTTCACTTAACAATTCCAAATTAACTCAAGGGTATGTTTTATAGATTAAAGCAGGCTGTCATCATGGCATACCCAGTTGGTGTGCTGAGATGTTGAACAGTCCTGCAAGCCCTTCATTTAGGAAAGGTTTTGGCATCTGTGACAGAAAAGCACTCATAAGCAGTACTTGACAGAAGCTTAGAATCCTATGAACAACAATCACGTTCACCTTGTAGGTGCTCCAACTGGACTAAATGTGGTAGCAAACGGGTGTCCTGCCTTAACAATGAAAGTGACAAGAACCAGCATCTTCATCAAAATTTACCCTAGTGTCAAAATATTTCAGTTAAGCCACCGGGCCTCATCCAGCCCAACAGGTGAACATGCAGGTACGTGAGCTGAGGTCAGTTATATACCTGCTAGGTGCACTCATGGTAGGTACTCCT
The DNA here is from genome assembly GCA_000699545.1 of Podiceps cristatus. Taxonomy (NCBI): domain Eukaryota; kingdom Metazoa; phylum Chordata; class Aves; order Podicipediformes; family Podicipedidae; genus Podiceps; species Podiceps cristatus. The sequence continues at coordinate 10,263 of KL279924.1, read as the reverse complement.
CTGGCACACGCTTCCATTTAGATGACATTACAGGCATACTAGGAGTAGTGGGCATTTTCTGTGTTATAGCACCATTTTCCTTGCACCTGCTGGAATTCAAAGCAACCAGAAGTCTTATGGCTGGCCCAAGACCAGAAAAGCATCCACATATATATACATTTTCAAAACATGACCACATTGCACTCCAGTTGCATGTTCTAACTCAAGGTCTCCATCCTGGGACTTTAAGCACAACTCGTTATGTCTGAGTTAACCAAAAGTATTCATCTTTGATTGCTTTTTAAAGAAAATAAAAAAGTAATACTGACTTTTAATTCACCTCCAACAGCTGAGAAGAGCAGTCAAATAAAAACCTGCAGGAGATGTCTGGAGCATATTACAGGTAACAGAGGTTAAATTGCCTAGTATTTTTAGAGTCTCACACTAAATCCGAAACAGTGAACTGAGTACACAAAAAAGCACAAGACAAAATAATTTCTAAGTGTCCTATTGGATATACCAGTTATGATCAACCAAAGGAGCTCTACACACTGCTCCCACAGGATGCTCTAATTTGAAGTTCCTAAAGCAAAAGTACTACAATTATTTTAATAGCAAAGGAGATGTCTCAAATAAAAACAATTGAAGGAACGGGATGTGCATCCTCCTGCTCTCGTATCAGACTGATAAACCCCTGGATTGACTTCCATTGAATTTGCTGGGCAACATTGGATCAGACTCTACACCAGCTGAGAGTGGAAAGGAGTAAGAAAGGTGGCTCTTCTATGTTAACTTTACTATCTGGACCACAGCCTTCAGCCTTGCCAAAGAGGAAGATTTCTGTCAGGTTAACTGAGGGACAATCTGTCCCTCGCATTGTCCACACAACATTTAGGCCATAAGTCCTTTGGGACAAGGATCTCCATTAGGTATTTGTACATCGTTTAATACTGGCAGAATTTGACCCTATAATCACTAATGATAATTATAGATAATCTATATCTATCGCTATCTATAGATAATATATCCTTGCACTAAGCACTAAATATCATACCTTGCACAAGACATGTTTTACATTCTAGAAGGTTTTTTTTTTTCCCCTCAGAAAATATAGCTAAAGTGCAGAGGTAAAAACAAGTGGATTTTTTTCCCCCCTTTCTTCTTACTGTTTCTCTTTTCTAAGAAAAATCTTAGCTATGGTGGTTGGGGTTTTTTTTGTTTGGTTTGTTTTGCTTTTATTTGTTTGTTTTAACAAATGCTGATTTTGGTTTCTTGTAATACCCAGGTTGGCTGGCAGGAAGCATCAGAGTACTTGCTGCCGTCAGAGCATTAGGAAGACAGCAGCTGTTCCTTACTGCCAGATCAGGGAGTAGAAGCTGAAAGAGTTGCACCCTATCTGCCCCCACAGAGTTAAGGAAAGTCAACAGCTTTCAAATATGACCTCCTGTGGCAATTTTCCAGGTCATCAATTTTATCAGAGAGATCACAAATTTTTGTGTTATGTGTTTCATCTCTCTTTAGAGGCCTGTAGAAGTAGCTTCATTGCTGTTAATTCCACTTTCTGCAGTGCTTGTTCTGGCATTTAAACCAGAAAGAGATGGTATAACCTTTGATGATTCTTCCTGGTACACTGTTTGGATAGCTGTTACCTACGCTGACTTCATTCTGCACAGGAGTCAAATGAGTTCATAGTGTTCCTGCTTTACCAATGTTACCACTTCAACTTCCAAGCAGAAAGCTTTGGTCATGACTCAGCTGCCTAATGTGAAACGCCTGTTCCATATGTTTACATCTGAAATAGCGCTCTACTTCTGAAATAGCTGTCTATGCCTTTCTTTTGCAAACAGAGAGGAACTGGTACTTCCAGGGTGACATGCATCCTATTTTGAAATAGATGTCTAAAAGAATTTGGATCAATAGGGCTCAAGAATTGTTCCTTTCTCTCTAACTACAAAAACAGTCAATACAAATACCTCTCATGTAGGTATCAGATGACAAATTTCATCCCCTGTGCTACAGCGCTGAGGATTGTGAGATATTCTTTATCCTGAGCTCAGCTGCAAAACCAGAACAACCTGGAGGCAGAACGTGCTACCAAATTTCTTCAAGAGGGGCATGAGGGTGATACAGTGGTGGAAGAAGCAGCAAAGTGTTTAAGCATCTATAAAGAAAGTAATCCACTACTCTCTATTTTGGTCACTGATATTAATCGGCTCTTTGTATGAAGAGCATAATAAAGTGTTGCAGAAGCTAGCACCACAGATTTAAAAAAAAAAAACCAAAACCCTTCAAGATAATTTTCAGTGTT
>KL279923.1:0-55572 GCA_000699545.1 Podiceps cristatus | reverse complement strand
TGGGGGGGTTGTTTGGGGGTTTTTGTTTGTGTTTTTTTGTTTTGTTTTTTTAATGATCTCAGAATGAATGCTGTTTAAATGTGCTGATGTAATGACTTGTTTTGGTTGATAGATTGGTTTATCACCCAAGGCAGAAGTTATGCACCGCGGATGATGGAATACAGCCTGCACCTACATATGACATTTTGGAGAGGGGTCACAGTAGATGAACAGCTGAGTTTGACTTCCAAGTTAAAGGCTTGGAGGGTGGAAGGAAGTAGTAGTAACATTTCACTCAGTAGAAAGGAATTAGGAACAGAGACAAATGGATGGCAAATGGCTGGACCTTGTTCTCACCAGCAAGGAGGGGCTGGAGGGGAATGTGAAGCTCAAGGGCAGCCTTGGCTGCAGTGATCATGAAATGGTGGAGATTGGGATCCTTAGGGCAGCAAGGAGGGCACACAGCAAGTGCACTACCCTGGACTTCAGGAGGACAGGCTTTGGCCTGTTCAGGGAGCTGCTCAATAGAGTACTGTGGAATAAAGCCCTGGAGGGAAGAGGGGCCCAAGAAAACTGGTTAATATTCAAGGATCACCTCCTCCAAGCTCAGGAGTGATGCATCCCAACAAAGAGGAAGTCAGGCAGAAATGCCAGGAGGCCTGCATGGATGAACAAAGAGCTGCTGGACAAACTCAAGCAGAATAAAGCAGCCTACTGAGGGTGGAAGCAAGGACAGGTAGCCTTGGGAGGAATACAGAGTTGTCCGAGCGGCCAGGGATCAGATTAGGAAAGCTAAAGCCCCGATAGAATTAAATCTGGCCAGGGACATCAAGTGCAACACAAAACCCTTTTACAGATATGTTGCTGATAAAAGGAAGACTAGGGAAAATGTGGGCCCCCTCTGGAAGGAAACAAGAGGCCTGGCTACCTGGGATATGGAGAAGGCAGAACTCTATTACCTCTTTGCCTCAGTCTTCACTAGGAAGTGCCCTAGCCATACCGCCCAAGTCACAGAAGACAAAGGCAGGGACTGGGAGAATGAAGAACTGCTCACTGTAGGAGAAGATCACATTCAAGACCACCTAAAGAACCTGAAGATGCACAAGTTCATGAGACCTGATGAGATGTGTTTGCAGGTCCTGAGGGAACTGGCAGATGAAGTTGCTAAGTCACTGTCCATCATATTTGAGAAGTTGTGGCAGTCTGAAGTTCTCAGTGACTGGAAAAGGGGAAACATAACCCTTATTTTTAAAAAGGGAGGAAAGGAAGACCTGGAGAACTACAGGCTAGTCAGTCTCACCTCTGTGCCTGGCAAGGTCATGGAGCAGATCCTCCTGGAAACTGTGCTAAGGCACATGGAAAATAGAGGTGATTGGTGACAGCCAACGTGGCTTCATTAAGGACAAATCTTGCCTGACAAATTTGGTGGCCTTCTAGGACAAGGTTACAGTGTTGGTGGATAAGGGAAGAGGAACTGACATCATCTACCCAGACTTGTGCAAAGCATTTGATGCTGTCCCACATGACATCCCTGTCTCTTAATTGGAGAGACATGGATTTGATGGATGGACCACTCGGTGGATAAGAAATAGGCTGAATGGTCACACTCAAAGTTGCTGTCAAAGGATCAATGTCCAAGTGGAGACCAGTGATGAGTCATGTTCCTCAGGGATTGGTGTTGGGACCGGTACTGTTTAACATCTTCGATGACATAGACAGTGGGATTGAGCGTATCCTCACCAGGTTTGCTGACGGCACCAAGCTGAGTGGTGCAGTCAACATGCTGGAGGGAATGGATGCCATCCAGAGGGACCTGGACAGGCTCAAGAAGTGGGTCCATGTGAACCTCATGAAGTTCAACAAGGCCAAGTCCAAGGTCCTGCACATGGGTTGGGGCAGTCCCAAACACAAATGCAGGCTGGGTGGAGAATGGATTGAGAGCAGCGCTGAGGAGAAGGACTTGGGGGAGCTGCTGGATGAGGAGCTCAGCATGATGTGGCAATGTGTGCTTGCAGCCCAGAAGGCAAACCGCATCCTGGGCTGCATCAAAAGGAGTGTGACCAGCAGGTTGAGGGGCTGATTCTCCCCCTCTCCTCCACTCTGGTGGACCCCCCTTGGGGCACTGTGTTCTGCTCTGGGTCCTTCAACACAAGAAGGACATGGACCTGTTTTAGTGAGTCTAGAGGAGGGCCACGAAGATGACCAGAGGGCTGGAGCACCACTCCTATGAAGAGATGCTGAGTGAGTTGGGTTTGTTCAGCCTGGAGAAGAGAAGGCTCTGGGGAGACCTTTGAGCAGCTTTCCAGTACTAAAGGTGGCCTACAATAGAAAGTGGGAGAGGGACTTTTGGGAAGGACATGTAGTGATAGGACAAGGACTAATGCCTTTAAACTGAATGAGGGTAGATTTTGATTAGAGCTAAGGAAGAAATTGTTCACAATGAGGGTGGTGAGGCACTGGAACAGGCTGCCCAGAGGAGCTGTGGATGCCCCATCCCTGGAAGCGTTCAAGGCCAGGTTGGATGGGGCTTTGAGCAATGTTGTCTAGTGAAAGGTGTCCCTGCCCATGGCAGGGGGATTGGAGCTAGATGATATTTAAGGTCCCTTCCAACCCAAACCATTCTGTGATTCTTGAGACTGGTAATGGAATACACGTTGTGCTGTCTGCAATTTTTTTTTATTTTTCTGTGTTCAGGGAGAATACAGAAAAAAGGCACGAGGTGTCTGCAGACTGGATAAAACGCTTGAAAGTAAGAGTTACGGATGTCAGGCTCTTTGGCTTATCAAAAGATTAAGATGTGGTTTATTCTAGCATATGACTATGTTGGAAATAAGGAAAGTGAAAGAATTCTCCTTAATCTTGGGAAGAAAGTAAAAAGATCTAAGGCTTGTAGATAAAGCAAATATAAGCCATAGTTTACCATTGGAGCATATCGAAAGGATTTTTCTTGTTTGAGGTATTCTGTTTCAAGCTGGACAGATTTCTGTGATGTATACTTAGCCCAAGAAAATGCTGAGCCCATTAACAGGAAGATAAAGAAAACATAGTGGATTGCAGAATACAGGAAGCTAATACAATCTGACTGTATTTGGGGGGGGTCTTTAAATTGAAACAATGGAACTGCTGTCACTTCTGCTGAGACTGTTCTTCAAATTCACAGAAGTAGTATTCAGTCAGGATTGCCATCCTAATAAATATTAAAAATTTTCTGTTTGTGAGATTTTGTTTAATTCATATCTGATATTCAGCTGCATAATGACTCTGGAGTCAACTCAGCATGCTCCCCCCCAAAAAAAACCCAAAAAAAAACCAAAAACAAAAACAAAAAACCAAACAACAAAAAACCAAAAAACCAAACCCACAAACAAAACAAAAACCAAAAACCCAAACAAAAACCCACAACCAATGAAACAACAACAGCATAACCCACAAAAAAAACCCCAACATCTAGAACGCAACCAGAATGATCTAGATCACTATTCTAGTTGCTTGATATAGTTGTGGCTTTGGGAAGAGGCTGAACAGGGCTAAAAGTATTATAATGTTTAGCTATAACTGTTAAGTGTTCTGTGGAGCAGGGAAGTAAGTTGTTCTAGCTCTGTGCGTTTCTCTAAATCCAAGCTTGTGGAATAGTATTTTGTGCCTTTCCAATGAGGTTCAGTATCTGAAGCACAGCTGCATACTGTAGTTCTGGGAAGTATTTATTGCCTTTTAAATTAAAACTCCATTTTGTTTTGCAGGTGATTTTTTTGACCACGCTGTTCTACCTATTGAGTTCCAGTGATGAGTACTACAAGCCAGTAAAATGGGTGATAAGTCTGACACCTTTGTCTCAGCCAGGTCCCTCCTCAAATATAGTTGGCCAATCTGTGGAGGAAGCAATAAGGTATGTTATTGACTTCTTGCCCTTTGTGGAAAATTTCTTACATTTGTGGAAAATTTCTTACATTTGTGGAAAATTTCTTACATTTGTTGTTCAACTGCAAGTAATTAGCAACTGCAACAGCTCATGTTTCAAAAACAAGTCACAAATCTCAAAGATTCTGAAGAACCTAGCACTGATGATTTTTCCCCCCTTGACTGTTAGAAGAGAAATTTGATGGGATTTCCCTAAAAAAAATTTCGGAGATCTGTGCTGTAGTGAATACTAGTATTTCATAAAACTGATAGACCTATCTCATCCCTCACCCATCAGGAAGCAGTGCGTTTGTGGCTACGTTGTGTCGGAGCAATCAGCGGGAGACAAGCACCATCCGTTGATGATCAGCAAGCCTCATTTATTGATACTCAATACACGCCTTATATATTGTTCATTAATTAGCTCATACATATTGCAGAAGCATAGCTCATCATTGGTTAATAGTTAGATGTCAACTCCTCCCATGCTTATCTTTTGTGTTAGCCTTGCGATTAGCAGTTCCCTAATTCTCACATTCTTGTTTCTCTTACCCATCCTGTTATTGTACAACAGCTGTGCTCAAGGTCGCTCTGGCCTGCTACACTTTAACTAGCTTAATTCTATCATGTCCTTTCTCTGCCAGCCACCCTGTGGCAAGGCTCCCCACAACGTTGGCATTAACAGCTAGTGCAGTAGGAGCAGATTTGTGTATCAAAATAGTTGAAATAGAGGACCTGACATCCATGCTCCACATGTTTCAGAGTTAGTTTGAACTATTTTTAGTCTAATCTTGTGGACTAAGTACCCATTTGCAGCTGGAGTGTATTACATATGCTCCTGGAGTGATTTTCCAGTTCAGTTTCATCTGAGAGAAACCTAGTTCATGATCTCCACGAACCAAATTACACCAAAGGGAACATGGGAGCGTTCTCCTTATCCCTCTTAAAACATTACTGTACTGCACCCACAGTGTTTCATGCTTAGTTACTGGTCTTGTATTTCACCTCTAAACTACTACAGTAATTTTTTTAAGTATAGTTCTCTGAGATTTCACAATAAAGCAGTTTTTGGGGTGATACAGTAATGTCTTTAATTCATCACAGATGAGTTAAACTTTCAGCTTTCACCTATTAGCAGCTTGAAATGCTGGATGGACTGGGCAAAGTCAACAGACTCCATGCTAAACTCTATACAGCTATTGTTTCTTACGCCACTGCTTTCTGTGTCATCTTGCACATACATGCAAAACATGAATAAACTTTAAACCGGTGATACATTAAAACTGCTTTCCAAACTCATTGCCAAATGTTTGCCATTGTTCTTAGCTGTACTTTACAAGTGAGTGTTGTTATCTGTTACTGGAAATTAAGCTGTTTCTGGGTACACTTTAAGAACGAGACGGTTATGTCATGCTGTGTAAGATCTCGAACAACAATGGTAACTGCTGTAGCCTTTTGAAATGAAGGGGCAATCCAGGTAGAAAGCAACAAACAGAATTCTGCCAAAAAGTTAATAGCCCTTCTCTTGAGTGACTACTATTGAGTTGTCATTGATCACATGGTTAATATCCTAGTTCTTTCTGTTCTGAGGAATGCAAGCAGATTTAGAAACTGGAATATGGTATCTCAAATTGTTCTCTTTAGCTCTTGGTAGAGGGGAACAGTGTCAAAAAATAGGATACGCCTTTTCTGGGTGTGGATACTCTGCAAGGAGGATTGCATTAAATGCAATTTTAAGTTTATAGGCCTGTGACACAGGTAACCCAAGATATTTGTCAGAGTTTAGATTGGTGGAAAGAAAGAAAATAGCGTTCGAGAAGCCACAGGAAAATGAGTAGGAAAGTGTGCCTGCATGCATCAGTAACTGCAAATGCAATGAGAAAAGCCAGTATCTGGAGAATGTGGAGTATGAAGCTGCTTGTCATATGCAAGGCAACTCAGTCTGTGTGTTCACTGAGGTAACTTGAGTCAGTCATTCATATTTGTTTCTTTGGGGTATTGGGTACCTTATTTGAATTCTTTGGAATGCTGCTTCTGAAATTTTCAGAAGTTCCTCTCTTGCTCAGTTGTACCTTAGGATTTACCATAATGCCTCAAGATTAGCTTGCATTCCACTCAGTGCTTATTGTGATCTTCAGTATGTAAATATGAAGATCACAGTAACAAATTCTCATGAGTTTATGCATGCCTAATTTGTTGCTGTATAGAAGACATTTGCCACTGCAAACCATTTCTTTTGTCAAAAAGTAGCAGCTATCCTTGGTTCTTGAAGATGAGTTGTTGCTAGAGGGGTAGGAACCTAAAAACGGCTTGTTCACCTCAATTATAAAAGGCATGCAAAATGGATGTTCATGCTTGGCGGTAGGATGGGAAGAAGAGGCTCCATTTGTATGATGGATTATCAAACAATGAAACTTCCATAGTCACTTTTATTATTAGACTATGATGGCATTACACAACATGAATTCAGCCTCAAAATACTCACGCACTCAAGTTCACCAAAAGTATAGGAGGATCAGGTTATAAATCTTCAAAGTCACCAGCTGTGTTCCAACTCTCATCACTCTTCAGCGGGACTTAGCATGTGCACAAAGCTAAGAGCTCATCTAACTAGTGCCATCCAGAGGGCAGGGATGCTTCTGGCAAGGGATGGAGTTGCATCTCTGTGCCTCATGGACCAAACAACATGAAAATACATTTCTCCCATGTTTGTCAGTCACTTCCGTTGCTCTTTCACTTCGTGAAAAGCACTAGGGAACTTGGATACAATCGAGGAAGGCTATTCCTTTATGTCCTTTGTAATTTATTTGTGAGGAGAAGAGCAAGGGGGAAAGAAAAGGAGGTCAAAGAGCAAATAGCTTCTGTAGCTCAAGAAATCCCTTAACATGTTATCCAGCAAGCAGCTAATCAAACCAAGGCCTTTTTCCATAGCAGTTTCTCTCATTGGAAATGTGTTGTGATTTTTATTGTCCTGACTATAAGTAGGTATAGATCTTATATTTTTCAAACTTCAATGGTACTGTTTGCAAAGACAGGGATAGTTCACTGTTCATGAGGGTTGATTTATGAGCTGTATTGGGATAAGAACAGTTTTCCAGCCTAGTTTGAGCAAAGTGCTGAATCTGCCTATTTCTGACACAATACCTCCGGTGTTAAATTTGCACTTGAGTAGTGGGGGGGAAAAAAAATTCAGCTGTGGTGACATTGCAGGAGTTTCAAAGAAGCTGAAGAGAATCCAAGAGTTACCTGCTGCAAGCCATGGGATGAACTGCCCTCTTGGCAAGTGGTTCATTCATGATGGAAAGGAGGCAGAATGCCAGTAGTGTGTATCAGGTGGTAGGAACCATGGGGATTCACCAAGGGCAAGTCATGCCATGCCTAACCCGAGTCCTTGCTTGGCTAGCCTGCTGGTACAAGGGTAGAGTGCAAAATGACAGGCCACTTGGAGGCACAGGAAGGACAAGGTGGCATCAGGGAATGCCCAGCTTCACCAAGGACAAGTTGAGCCGGGGCTAACGTGAGCCTTGCTTTGAGGAGATGGCTGTCCTAGCGGGTCAAGGGGAGAGCAGTGACGGCCATTTGCTGGGACTTTGGCAAGGCCTGTGGCACAGCCTCACGAAGGTAGGCATGGAAACAGTAAGTTTCCCCAAAAGAGCCTCCTACTTTTAATTTTACCTGGCACTGAGGTGAGACTGATAACTGGAAAGAAGAAATTCCTGGGTTTCAGTGCATTTATTACAATACTTTTACTCCATTTACAAAACTATTACCAGATTATTGAAGTTATAGCTGAAAAAACACAAAGTGTGGCATTGTCAAAGCATAAAGGTGGGCACGGAAACGGAAAGTTTCCAAAAAGAGCCTTGTACTTTAAGATGGAGACCAAGGAGGGGTCACAGGAGTGTGGATGCCGTGGCAAAGGTGCCAAATAAGAGAGGATGAGAGCATTTTTATTCTTTTTGTTGTTGTTTACTGTCCCGTTGTGAAGGGGCAGAGGCTCAGCTGCCAGTAGGGAGCCAGCCGGGTGCTCCTGCGACGGTGTTGGCACCATCTCACGCAAGGGAACGTGGATGGCTGGGGTCCTGCCTGGTGATCCCTGCGTCGATCTTGAGGTGGATCCACCTCCATGGGACCCATGCTGTCGTCTGGTGGATTAAGAGCTATTGGCCCCATGCTGTACTCTGGTGGATCAATGTCCACGGTCTCCACATTATCCTTCCTGCCATGCCTGACCCTCACACCATGCCTCAGCAGGCAGACATGCCAGGGCCCCGTGCTGTTGCCCTGCGTGCCCACAGCTGCGTGCTGGATGACATTGGTCGCATGAGTGCAGGCGATGGCTTTCATGGCATGAAGGGCATGCTGTTGTTCCTCCTCCTCTGCTGATTCCTCTTCCTCACCCTCCTGGGAGGTGGCTTCCTCTTTGGCGGTTGCAGGAACCATCTCTGTGCTGTCCCACGCAAAGGTGGGCAGTCGCCCACCTCGCTGCTCCGGCTGCTCCCTGGCAGGCGGCCACACTTGGGCTCCGTGCTGTTCCCCAGTGGGCCTACAGTCAGGCGCTGCATGCCCTCAATTAGAGAAGCGAGGTCCATGGCGCTCACCGCACGAGGGCTGATGTTGTCGTTCCTCCTCCTCTGCTGCCTCTGCTTCCTCTTTCTGGGAGGTGCCTTCCTCCACAGTTGCGGGGACGGGCTCTGTGGCATCCCACGCCAAGGTGGGCAGCCATCGCCTCGCTGCTCAGCTCCTCTTCCCCAAGCATGCGTGGCATCTGAGGGCGGGGGGGCTCAGCGACCTGTGGGCCGGCCGCAGGGGCCGCTGCCTTGAACAGCACTGGCGAGGTGGCTGGTGACAGCAGGAGGCCCCTGTGATGGCGACTGTGACCGTGGCCAATACGCGTGGCCAAATATGGTGGGTTTGGGAGTGGGGGCCCTGCGGCCTGAAAGATTCCCAAATGTGGGAGGTGGGGGAGGGTCACGGGGGCTGAGGGCCCCTTCCCTGAGGCTCGTTCCCATCTGCCATGTTGCTTGCCTGAACGAAAGGCTGCCCCTTGGGCACAGGATTGCCCTCCAGCTGGAATTTGTGTGTTGTTGCCTGAAATGAGTTGAGAAATAAACATTTAAGACAATGGTAATAACCCTGAACACTGCTAATGCCTCATTAGCAAAATAGCTTCTGTTCTCTAATAGTTTTGGTCTTTCATGCCCAGTTAGTTTATCTGAAAAATACAGGATTTTCTTTCGCTGAAACTACCAAAAGTCAGCTACAGGAACCAGTGGAAAAAGGGGATAGGGAGGGGACTGGTGACTGTGGCAGAAGAGTCAGGCCAGAATAGGTTGAGCTGTGGTAGTTCTTTTGGCAGCACTCTCGGCCAGGGTTAGGAAGATTACGTGCTTTAGAAATGTTAGAACCACTTGGACCAGTTTGTTGGATTTCAGTGATTTTAATTCTCAGTACTAGTTAGTGCAATTTTTCATTGTAATTATAGTGATATTAATAATATAGTATTTTGAGAGTCGGTGGGAAATTGTTATCTGCACGTATCAGTGGGAAATTTGCTTTGTTCAGAAAAGTTCTGTGAAATCAACTTGGTTCGTAAGTCACCTACCTCACTGCATAAATAGGGAAATTATGTCCTTTACTCCTGAAATAGGGAGGTGGTGCTCCTTTCTGGATCTTCTTTCCCCCCCTCCCCTCCCCCCAATGGATGAAGCAGTAATTCTCCAATTCACAGGTCTCCAAATTAGTAGCATGCACACCTTTGCCTGAACCATTTTCCTTTCCCCGAGCAGCATGTCATTCTCTTCCTGAATGCACCATACCCTTCTTCCCTGAAGCTCCCATTCTGCTTGCTCTGGTGGAGATATTGCACATTACTAAGTTGCATGTTGTCACGGCCTCAGTGCAATTTAGTGTGTGCGATACTTTCACATGAGTGCATGCACACGGGTATGGCTGTGGCTTAAAGTTACTGCAGCTTTTGGTTTTGGTGGGGCCTAATTATATTGTGAAATGGTCTTAAACCTAGATCAGTATTTTGAGCGATGCCTTGAAATGTGTGTTAGCGGAAGTTTGTTCTGTAATGCCAGGAAGATGAGTACTGTTTGTTTTCAATTTGAGAAGGGTTATCATTATTTCCTTCATTTTCTTCATTTGCCATGTACACCTCAAATTTGATCAGAATTTTCATTGGCTGTATAAAAGTTATGTAAAATATTAGGCATTTCTAAAAAGGAAATGGTAATTATATCCTTAATTGTAATTTGCCAGAAAGTCAAAGAGATTTGATATGAAGAAAACCTATAGTGCCTTGATGGCTGAAATAGCTTCTTATTATTTTTTCAACTTTTATTTATTAACATTAAAAGAGATCTGACATGAGCTACCATGCAAACAAATAAACAAAAAAATCTCAGCTGTTTAAGTATCTAGCTGGTTTGCTATGACATCCCAGCAGTAATGATGAAGAAAATGAGATGGTGATACAATTCCCACAGAAAACAATAATCTTCCAGCATGTTAAGCTAATGCTTAGAAAAAGCAAAATGTGTGATCTTGTTTATTTTACTGCAGCATTAATAATGTCTTTCAGATTAATTTTTCAAAAAGACAACTGTTAACTGATTGTTTTGACTGAATTTTTGCATGCAATGTATGTTCTTTAGTAGAAGGAGTATCTCTCATATCTCTTGCAGTAATCTCTTTTGTCACAGGAATGTGTTTAACAGGACCTTACTGAAATGTTATAAACTCTACTTATGGTGTATGTCATGAGATGGGAATAGAATTGAAAAGAATTCTGTCTGAATGAAATAATTTCCTAGTCTAAAACTGGGAATAATAGGTACTTTTTTTTTTTAAAAAATTACCTGGAGGAAAGGAAAGCTTCAGTTGAGTTACTGAAAAAAAAAGCAAAATGTAGTCTATAAATCTATAAGACATGCTGCAGTGTTTCAGTACATTTGCAGAACTAAACTGACAGTAACTGTAACCTGATTATCCTAGTGGGATAGATAGTAGTATTTATTGGCTGATTGGTTTAGTAGCAATAACCACGTGACTTGCTCATATTCATATTCTCCTGTATTAAAAAAAAGTCTTTACCTGTATTTCCTTTTTCTTCTATATCAAAAATACTTATTAGACACAGCTGTCTGTATATTGCTTTACATACACATGATTTTAAAAAGTTATTCAAAGAATATTCCAAGGAAAAACAGATATTCAAAGAAAATTTCAGAAAATAATTTATTTGCTCATGCTTAATCATTAATCTTTTTTCAAAGTTACCTGAAACTATGAAAAAATGTTCATTACTGTACACAAATAATTTGGGTCAAGCATGTCAGAAAGTCTGTGGGAATTTTACAGTTTAGTACCCCTAATTCACGAGATTATGTAAATGCATAATCTGATGCTGAAACAAACAGTTCTGTTCTCTACGCCATGCAGAATGATGTAGTGTATTTTCAAACACCTTGGTGGGTTATTGACAGCTTCCCTGTTTTATATTAGGCAGTGCCAATATTCTGCCATTTTCTTCTTTCATATTCCAGATGACACATTCTGTATGTTCTAACAGCAATTTCTCTTAGTGCATTTTTGTAGTTTGTAATTCTGTGACTGTCCAGTTTGTTTAAGAATGAAGGTGTCTGAAGACGCATAGAGGATGTGGGTTATTTGTGTCTGTGCACACACATTTGAATACATAAGCAAATTTGCATGCCATCTTTAAAAATAATGTAACTACACTGCATCTTAGATCCTAGTCCTTTAATTACGTATTGCACTTCTGCAATTATCTGTATACGCTGCTTTTTCTACAACACCAACTTTTTAAAAGTTGTTTGTATGCCAGAACTTAAACTTTCATTCAAATTAAGATTTTATTTGGTATGTGACATAGACCGTATCAGCGAACACAGTGACATTTGCATCTGGAATTCATCTCAGACAGTTTTTCTCTTTGCTTCTAAGGCAGGCCTAGAGCTAACTAGGATGGATGGAAAGACAAGTTGTTGCTGAAAGAATTATTAAACATTATAGGGAAGACCTCTTCTATCAGGCATTTCTAAGAATAAAGGGATACTATGAGAATTATTTTTAGTATAACATATTGCAGGATTCTGTGCTTGCGTATCTAATAATTCTTTATGTGTGTATTCAAGGTTGAAGTATATATTATTATAGCCTTGGTTAGATCTCTGCTATTTAAAATACAGATCTATTGTAACGTAAGGAGATGGCATGAAAGCTGATACAAAACTTGAGGATTTCCTGACATCGCAAAGATTTAACATCACAGCTTTAGCTTTTTGCTTTTTTGTCGTATTAGGTCAAATTATAAGGTCAGTCCATTATTTATTCTCTCCACCAGCATAAGCAATCAAAATAATCTCCTCTTTATGCCTGTTTCATAATTTTATAATAGTAATAATGTGAACAGACTGGGAGTTTCTTAATAAAAGATTGCAATGGATTTTGAGCTTTATTGAGTCTAGCTAGCTGTTGCTCTCATTCATGAACTTTTCAAGCTCAAATGGGGATCTAAAAGAATTACATCCTTACAAGTGGTGTGGAGAATAATACATAGTACAGTGCTAGTGCATGCTGACAGCTCAGAAAGGCTTGAGTAAGACTAAAGGGAAGACTCGCTGCATAGCTGAACAGACAAGTAACAAAGGCCACAAGAAATAAGTAACTATCCTTTAAAAAGCTTAAGTTTTAGGTAAATGAAGAAAACAGAAGGACCATAAACTTCAGCAGATAGAAATAAGCCTGAGATAGAGAGGAGGGCTGTTGATCCATTTGCTTAAAGCATCACAAAATGCTTTTAAACCAAAATACCATTTTTCATTTGCAGCAGGAGCAAGAAGCACTCATGGGGGCTGAGGGGTGACAAGGGGTACTCAGCAACAACAAGGCTGCTGCAAGCTGTTATAGGGGGGAGGTAAATTGATGCTGTGTTGTGTGTTGCTGTGAAGGTAAGCAGAGTCGCATTGTAAAACCCTTCTTATGGGTGAGCTGCAGCAGCATCTCTCAGAAATTACAGTGACTGTAGAAGTGATGGTAGAAGAAACAGACAAAATGAGCAATAGCAAATTGCTGAGAGTGGATGATATTAATTCACCAAAGAAAGCTCAAGGGCAAAATTTAAAAAAAAAAAAAAAAAGTTCCAGGTAGCCCAGGAAGTACAGACATGTAAGTTGGACATCAGTACTGTGCAGCTTAGTAGGAATTAAAGTTAACAACATACTAGCACCTGGTGAATATGATTTAGTTGCAGAGAATCAGTGAAGTTTTCACATAAGTTCTGCCTTACTCTTCATGTGTTTTGAAGTGGTCAGCAAGGAAGGCCATTAATAAGTTGATCTGGCTGCTATGCTCTTCTGAAGTTTCATAAAGGCTTTTTACAGCATCTTTTCCCAAAGACTTTCAAAGAAATTAAGTAGTGATGAGATAATAGAGCAAGTTTCTGCAGGGATAGATAGTTAAAAGGTAAGAAACAGAGGGCAAGAGTTAATGATGGTGTTGAGGTGGGGACCTCTGCTATCCCATCTATTCATAATTGTCCTGGGAAAGAAGCAGAGAGGGACACCTTGCTGATGCTGCAAAACTATTTTGAGGTAGTAAGGATGAGGGCTGATCATGGAATTGCAGCTGGATTGCAGACAAACTCAGAAGACAGCAGTGTCTGGGGAATAAAATGCCTATTGAAATGTAGTGTAGAGGGAGGTGATAGATGCACGTGAAAACCAGTCCTAACTTCACAGCTATCAGGTAGGCATGCTAGCTCAGTGCTTGGTAATACGTAAAGACATCTATCAGGCATATCAAACATTAATATTTGTTACAACAGACAGAGACAACAAATGCAGAATATTACTCCCATTGTATGAATCTATGGTTTGCTTATACCTTGAATTACTCTGTGCCATTCTGGTTCCTGCATCTTGGAAAGCTAGGAGGGCCACAAGACTGACGAGAGGAATGAAGGTATGCATCAGTTTCTGTGTGAGGAATGACTGAGCTGGTTAGGGCTCTTCAGCTGGGAAAAAGGACATTACACAATTGAGGTTTCCAAAATCAGAACCAGTGTGTAAAGGATGACTGGGGTTGAACTGCTCGTGGTCTCTTCCAGCATAGAATCTTGAGATCAACAAAAAGCAAGCAGGCAGTTTTAAAAAATAAGAAAGGCGTGTTGGTTCATGCGATAGGCAGTAGACATGGGGACAGTCTTTCCAAAGAATGCTGGAGTTGCAGCAACTTGCAGGATTGTACAGGGCTAAGTATAGATATTAATTGAGGATTACTAAATACACAGCCTGCATCATGTTACCCCTGAGGTGGAAATAGAAGCTGGGAAAATGTTCAGGGGGGTTGTTAAATATGTTTGTCCTATTTGTTTTGTTCCCTTAGCATCTGCTTCTGGCCTCTACTGGACATAGGATGCTGGCTAGACAGACCTTTGGCCTGAACTGGTTTGGCTTTTTATATGTTATGTTCCAAGATCCATTTCAAGAATAGTTAGGTGTTGCACTTAGTAGGCATCATGGTCTGCTCATGATAAAAATCTGGAAGTGTTAGAAATAGTTGATTCAGAAATAACCTAATGCTTTCAAATGTGCTTCTCAGAAGAATAACTGTAATTTATGTGGTATATGTGACTAAACCAGGCCAAAACAGTCATTAAAAATAATTATGAATATTACAAATATGAAAGTATTGTGAAGAAATTAATCAGATGTAGAATTTCTTACAGGTTGGACTACATGTTCATTGGTCTTTTTCAGAGGATGCAGACGTTTCTCTGTTAGAGAAGAAAGTCTGCTGTTGTGTCCTTCAGACTAGTTGCCACTGTTTAAAAAGTCTGAAGTTTTGATACTGTCACTGGAGCCCTGTCCTGCCTTGAGAGGTGTAATGTTTGCATCAGTTACACGACCTCAAGGACCTCTGGTTGTTCACAACTGTATCGCTTTATCTGAATAGTGCTATTGCCAGTCTCCATATGTTGGAGCTGTTACCTCTCCTTGTTCAGCTGTATCGTTCCTAAGGAGGAATTCATTTCAAGAGCAGAATTGTTGAAATCTTGTCAGGGAGTTGTCTCTGAAAATCATTTGCATATTTAAATTGCTCCTGAGATGATCTTACTCTGTCAAGAAACACTTACTGCCTCTTCTGCTTTATTCATAGCTGGAATATATCTTAGTGCTCTTTGCTTATTTTCATGTGTAATTTGAAACTGAAAAATAATGAGGGTCTTTTTAATTCCTAAAAGAACAGGACCCTTAAAGAGAGTGAAAGAACAGCTTAAGAGGTTTTTGCAAAAGGACTTGAGTCATTTCATTCTTCAGTGTTCTCCTGGTGATCACTTGAAATTTGGGGGATCATTGTAGAAGAATACTACTTCAGTCCTTTTTAAGATAATAGGTGTCCTTTGATTGTCACTGGTAGCTTGTCTTTTGCAATGGATCCTGGTGGTGTCTGAAGGAAGATGAGTAACTTGAAGCTACGGTGACAGTGGCTGGCATAAGGCTGCACCATCGTGAAAAGGAGAGTTCCTGCCCTCCATCCGCCGCTCCCTGGCTTCTTTCCTGGTGGGAACGCAGCTGTTCGTGCCATGGCGCTATCAGTTGCTGAGCTAGTTAAGACAAGGCCAGCAAAAGAGAGTTATGAGATGAATTTGCTGTAAAAACCATCATAGCACCCTTCAGAGAGGAAGGGTGATCTGGGACAGAAATGAATGTGTCTTGGTTCCGGCGGGGATAGGGTTAATTGTCACCAGGAGCGGCCGGGGGCTGTTCTATACCATCTGACCACCAGTTAGAATGGCAGTTTTGGATGCTTTTTTATTTTCACAGTTACTCCCTAACATAGTTAGATTCGCAATTAATTCTGGCTGTTGGAACACTTTTCCTGGGTGGTTGTCTTTCTTTTGGTTGCCATGATAAGACTGTCCTCCCTTCTTCTGTAGTCTCTGTGGGGAAATCTAAAAAAAAAAAAAAAAAAAAAAAATCTTTCCTGTAGTTGTGGATGGATATTTTAATTTCAAGTGAAGTTGATACTTGAGATACCTGCCTCAGGCCAGAGGCATACCTCGCCTCCTGTATACTGAAATGTCGTTCTGGGGCACACTCGCAGAAATTAAGACCTTGTTCATTTTACTACAGTACGAAAAACATCTTTATGGGAAAAATAATGATATACTTTAAAGACAGTTTTAAAATATTTTTGACAACTGAAATGTATTTGTGCCACAGTTCCTGTTTGGTTGAAATGATAAAGATTTAGTTGAAGATTTAATTATAGCATACTGAAGTCTGCTGTTAAATATTTAGAATTAATGCTTCCTTCTATCAAGTTGTTCTGGATATATTGAGCTTTTCTTCTTTTTGGTTTTGTTTTGGAAGGACCTGGCAAATTGCATCAAAAAAGTTGAAAACTTTGTGTCACCAATGAAGGGTTTCAAAAATTGTGAGATACCTTCTTTATAGTGCAAAGGGCTTTCTATGATAGCTTAACGGTTGGACTCGATGACCTTAAGGGTCTTTTCCAGCCTTGACAATCCTATGGTCCTATGGGACAGGTCTAAGATTTAAAAGACCGACAAGGCTGTGGAAGTTGCCTTGATGAAAGCATAAGGGTTTAGTGGAACAAATGTCTCTTTACTGCAACCAGGAGAAGTGATGGGGTTTTTTGTTGCACTGTTGGTACAGACAGCGGTTCATTTCTCCAGCTGCCTGGAATCTTCCATTGCCAAAGACCCAGTTGTAATTGTTTATATTCTACATTCTTAAAATAAAAATCCAACTGCAGATAACTTGCAAGTATGGATTAAAGTGGAATTTAGCCCTCTGTTTTTGTAAGGTATCCTTAAATAAAATGTTGAGAGATTTTTTGTTTTTCCCCTCTTTTTAAGGGTGTTTATGCTTGATGGTTGACAATCTGTTTCAATTAATAATGTAGTTCTTGTTATGGAAACGTTATGTTCCTTTGATATCCTCAGAAAGAGCAGACATGAATTAAATTAAGACTTTTGAGTAGCTGAAGTGTGACAACATCTGAGGTTTTAATGCAAACTCACATTTAGCATTCTTACTATGTGTTTGGTTTTGAGGGTCGTCTCTCCTCCTTGCCAAATTTTTTTACACCAGAAGCTTACTTTTCTTAAAACTAAAATACAGGTGGGTATTTTACTCTTCAAAATCTGTAGATTCTATGTCTTTCGGTCTGTGATTTCCCATTTTAATATTACAGAAGTTTATCTAAACTGCAAGGTATTAAGGCTTTTTTCACTGAGGCCACCACATACTCCTTCCCTTTCTTCATGCACCACATAATATTTGTCTGTCAAAGGCTGGATTTGTAATTTCAGGTCATTCTTTCAAGCTTGCTTTTTTCCCCATATTTTCTCTTTCCATCTTTTTTTTGGAAGAAATAAATGGCTGGCAACACCTGTTCCTAGTTAATCTGTTAAGATAATGTCCCATTTTGAACAACAGGGTTGATGTGTGAGGTTTATGGTGCACTCGTAACAGCCAGTCAGTGAATTTTAAATAATTTTAATTCAGCAGACACTTGAGAATCTATGCGTGCCTTTAGGTGGGAAAGGAGGGCAAAAATACACAAATTGCTCATGGAAATAATAATGAGGAGAGTGCCCAAAGAGGCAAAAACTGGGAGTCTTGGAATTCTTGCTGGTAGTTTAGAAGAGCGGATTCTACCTACTAGTTTAATAGCAGAGAAGGTTTTTTTTCTAGAAGGCTTTATTGACTCAACAGAGGAAAGAAACTGTGCTCTTGGAGGCTTTACTTCCAGAAAGGGCTGTTTTCTGTGCAGACTGTGTTCCACTGTGAAGTGCAGTCAAAACCTGTCCGCTAATCATCTGGCTCCATGACCTATGTGATGTGTCTTCCTGTCTTCTCTGCCCTCCTGCCAGAGTTCCCAAAACTGCAGGGACACAAGTGGCGTAACTGAAAGGACGAAATGTAAAATGGGAAGTTTAACAGCAACTTTGCATTTCTCTTTGCTGAGAGGGTGTGTGTACCACTCTTTCTGCGATGATGTAACTGTTAGGACTGTTCTGAGGAGAGGAACTTGCTAGGGTTAGTTTGGTTACTTAGATCCAAGCTGAAATAGTGATTTTGGGAAACTTCATGCTTTTCTCAAATAAGGATGAGAAATGGGCATAATACAAGGGTGAGCTATACCAGTTTTAGAGTATCATTTTTGTGACTGTAGTCCTAAGGCACTGGTTTTCAGTTCAGTTACAAGATACTCCACATGGGTAAGTGCAACAGCGCTGTAACGATGATAAAGCATTTACCCACCTATTTGCTGTCTCATGAAGCTGTGGTCATGTGTAAGAGAGGAGAACTTTGTTTTGTGACTAGCATGTTGGACGTAGATTCAGCAGCATGGAATTAAATTACCAGACTTCCTGTTTGGTTTTTAGCAATGTCAGTGAGTAAGCAATCTAAAAGCTAGGAGTATAAAGATATTGCAGCTAAAATCCAATAATTAATATGAGGTGCTCAATCATTTTCATCCAGAAAGCCATGTAAGGAAAATAAGAGTTTAAGCAGGCTATTTCACTTCGTGGACCAGTGGTTTTAATCCCATGAGAACGAGGTATGGAAAAGTAAGCAGATAAAGAAAATGAATGAACAGGTACAAATGGAAAAGGGCAAATAAAATGTAGTTCATGCTTAGAATGGGTACTGCCTCTCATAGATAAAAGGTTATTTTTGATAGAGGATGTGATCTGATGCCTGAACAGTTTCTTTCAAGAAGTTTATCCCTGGAACCCATTGTACAGTGAAGAACAGTCTGGGGTTTTTTGTGTCTAAAAGCTTTAAATGACAGATGTGATGGATGCTTATTCTTCTAATGAGGAACAAATGCATAAAAGGTTCGGTGTTACATTTTGAGCAATGGCTTTGCAGTTTTTCAAAGCAGCTTGTGTATGTCTTCGTAGTTCCTGTAATTCTATTGCCAATAAAATTTAACAGAGTTTCTTTGATTGTTTTAGAGGTGTATTTGATGCTTCCCTCAAAATGGCTGGATTCTATGGACTCTACACTTGGCTTACTCACACTATATTTGGGATTAACATAGTCTTCATACCATCTGGTAAGAATTTGAACAATTATAATTACTTATAGATAATATTACATAATTATTTTTTGTGCAAGGTCAGTAGGATTAAATGCTGATAAGATTAGTCTTGAAGGTTTTTTTAGATGACATTAAATCAGAAACTGGTAACTATCAGAATTAGAGTTGCATAGGCAACCTTAATACGGTTGTTTTGTGCAAATGTGTTTAGTACAATTTCTAATTACAGGATTGGCTACTTTTTTATCATAACATCTGAGCCTTTTGATGAGCTGAATATATGATATGAGCTCAATGAGTAGCTATTCAGAATTTTTTCTTTATTCCCTGTTCAATATGTAACCTTATTTTTATTTCCTGTTTATTGTTCAAACACTACTATGAAAATACTATAATACTTTTGTAATATGCATTGTGGTTCCAAAGAACTTCTTAGCATCGGTTGATTCTTCGAGGTTTAATTTAAACTACCATAGATCTAATTGTTCTATGAAGCCTGTACAGCTTTTCATAGCTCTTATTTTCAAAATATTTAGTTCCAGCTGTGAATTTATGTAGCACTGCTGAAAACTTATTCCAGGGGTGTTTCAGGATGGCTGTGGGTAGGGTGGAGAGAAGTCCCAGATTGCTGGCTTATCTTTGAGCCTCACCTTTTTCTGTTTTCCCAACACATCCCCTGCCAGCTATTTTATGCTGGATGTAATTTTCCCCTCTTCTATATTGTCCAGTTCTTTCCAGGTTTTAACCTCATTCTGCTTCCCTTGGCTTTTGTTTCTTCTGTAGTTGACAGGTGCTGATTTTTCAATATGCATAAATGCAGGAAGATGTGGTATCATGAAAATGCACGATAAAGGCATGCTTCTTATTCTTAATGCTATTCCCAGACTGTATTACCAGTGTCTGTTTTGCTGTTATTCTTTAATTTTAGCTTTGGAAATGGCTGAACAGTTTTCACTGCAACATCTTCTCCCCTGTTCTTCTTCTGCCTCTCTTCTCCTAAAAATAATGATTAAAAAATGTTGTACTTTCATGTAGGAGATAATGAAAGGGGAAGCTATAAAGCAACAAAAAACAATGTTCCATAATAGGAAATGGCTGTATCGTAAAGGGCAACTACCTTGAAAGCGCTGGTTGTTGTTGGATCTACTTAGATAATCGTTCTTTTTCTTTCAGCTACATACAAAATCTTAAAATTTTTTGCTTTCTGGTTAATGAGACCAAAAAAAGAGCAAGAAATTGCAAATATTTTTTGTATTATGTTCATTCCTGTTCCATTAAATCAGCATGACAGCAGTACTGCATCACTTTAGATTACAAGGAGTATTTCTATAAGCAGAAGGGTGTATGCCTTTGTGTACATATATGCACACAACAATATGTAGGTCACAGGTTTTATATTTGCCTGGTTTCTCATAGTACTACCTACGTTATTATGGTTGACTGCAGGAGATCCAGTAAGTTATAGTGCCTCACTGAGACTTCTGTTTGTATACTTTCTTGCACACAATTGCTAATTTGTAGTTATGCAAAAGTTTGAAATGTGCATGATTGGTGCAACGTTAATTTTCTCTGAACTGGTGCTTCTTTTGGAAGTAACTTTGTGACCGACAGTTGGTGAAGCTTTTCTCTATGGGGAATAGCATCGTTTTCCTTGTGTCCTAAGGCTCTTGGTATTTTATAGCTGTGGTTTATGTGACACCTCTTTGGTCTTATTTACAACAGTTGATAGAAATGGGACTACCACTGTGGCAAAGGTGTCAGAATTTAACTGTAAATATATTTGTGAAATATGTTTCTCTGGTCTTTTTCTCACCTCTGCTTCTTTGTGCTCTAGCATTAGCAGCAATCCTTGGAGCAGTGCCGTTTCTGGGGACATACTGGGCAGCCATCCCTGCAGTCTTAGATTTGTGGCTTGTGCAAGGACAGGGATGCAAAGCCATTTTGCTCTTGGTTTTTCACCTCTTGCCAACCTATTTTGTAGATACAGCAATTTATTCAGATATATCAGGGTAAGTACATTGAAGACTTTTTAAAGTTAGATATTTTAAAAATGGGTAATAATCACCAATGCCTTTAATTGAACTTACTTTTCTGAAGCATGTAGAACAGTATCTTCAAGCATAGGAATAGGTGTAGCAATAGCACCTCATAGTAAGACGTCTTGCTGGCCTAAGTGCCTTAACTTTCCCAGGCCTCTTTTCTGTGAACTTTGTCACTTCAGAGGTCTTGAACTTGTTCTCAAAGCCAGCAAAATCAACTCTTTTGGTTGGTAAAATAATTCTAGGAATAGAATCTAATCTTTGACTAAAGAGGTGTAGTGTTTTCCTTTGCATCGCCTAATGCCCGATGACAGCACAGAACAAACAAGAAACCCATGAGATAGTTAAGGACTTGAAAATAAACTTTAATTTTTCAGAATAGATGGTGAGAACTTTGAGGATTTTTTTGAAGCCAGCCTTTGGGTTGTGTCACCATACCCCAATGTAAAAATCTATTGGTTATGGATTGATCTACAAATGTGTTTGAGACAGATGAAATTGTGAAACTGAAGATAGGCTCCTACTGAGATGGTAGCCAGTGCTGTTTTCCTGTTGTGGGAGGTAGGCACTGATTTCTTGAAAAATCTTGTGAGGTGCTTGGCTGCCCCTATTAACTTGAAATGTCTCCTGGTTTCAGCTTTTGAGTGTGTACACAGAGAAAGAAAGTCCCAAATACGGAGCAAAGTCAATGTCTACAGTTGTATCTGGAGTGCAACTGAAATGTCCGCTGACATTTTCTGCTACTGAAATATCTAGTGAATCCCTTGATGCAATTCAGATTAGAAGATAAAGCAGCTCTGTTTAACAGAGCTGGCAAAGAGATGAGCTGTCGAGTTTTGTATGTGCAAGACATGTTCACAGCCGTGTAGATAGATAAAAAATTGTGCTCCTCTAGTTACTCCTTCAGTGTTGGTCATCAGAAACGATGCTAGTAAACTGTTTGAATTGGGAACTTCTGATAACAAGGTGTGGCTGCTCAATCAGTCTGTGCTATATGCTGTGGTCCAGATGTAGTTACGTGCTGGTACTAATCCCTCATTTGTGCTGATTTTTATTATTGTAGAGTTAATGTAGAATGAGGACATTAAGTGTTTCAATTCTGCTTTGTTAGAAATTGGTTTTTTGTTCACCAAATATAATTACACTGAACAGAGAAAACGTAATGATAATATGCACAATATTAATAATAATTTTCATAGACTGTGGCATTAGTTATTTTACATGAATTAAAGCTCATGAGTGAAGTATAATCAAATGATGATTTTTTTTCCCCAACAATAAATCGTGGATAAATATAAGGCCAGTAGCTCTTTAAGCAGCAAATAATTCTTCTACTTATTAGAATGCATCTTTTGACTGTAGGGGATGCAGGCTCTGTTTACTGTCCAGAAACTGTATGTGGCAGGAATAGATTTTCTGACAGTAAAATTGTATTCTTCCCATTAAATAGAACAGTAAGCATAATGCTGTCTTGCAGATTAGATTATTTGAAATAATTAGGTTATGCAGGGTTTTCCAAATTCATTAAATTTATACTGTAGTCCTATTTCATCAGGTGATCTGTTGTTTGCTTTAGCAAACTACCCAGAAGAATATTTGAACTGATGAAAATGTTGGAAAAGTATTATTTGAAGTTTTTAAAGGTTTAGAAATTAATCACGTCTACTGTTGGAGAAACATAAACTCTAAGGTCAAGTCTGTGCCCTCAAAAGACCAATCTGGCCCTACCAGTAGGTTAAAGTTGATCTATGTAAGACACGATTGAGGTGTGCATGATGTAGTAGGTCATGTTTCATGGTCTCATTCTGCACACAGTTGTGATGAAGGCAAAGACTGCCAATGTGGGAGTTGGGTAGAAGTGAGAACCGTGGTAGAAACCTGGCAGAAACTGATAGAGCTCAAACTGACTAGCTGATATTTTCACTCCATTACACACGGAATTTAGAGCAACTTCCTGAAAAGTGAAGCACCAGCACCTTGAGCTCCTGGGTGCTAAGTTTCAACTGTAGCTTTTCTTACATAATTCCGTATTACCATCATTATTTTAGCTATAAAAATCACGCATGATGAGCAGGTTTTGTGTAAATGCTTTTGATAGGATTTATGTTGTGCATCTGAAGTGAAAGATAGAAAAAGAAAAATGGAATGGCGCACTTGCTGCCATAACAGCTCTTATCAAAAGCTCCATTGGCCCCAACTTTCCAGTAAATATCAACATATTCTTACAAATCTGGTTCTGTTTTTCATCTGAAAACACTAAAAGCTGCTGATAACAAGCACTCAGTCTTATTTTATAACAAAATGAGAAGACATGACTGTTTATTTAAAGAACATACACTATTCTTTGAAAGATGCAATACAAGATGCTATCATTGTGTAAATTAATGTCTCTGCTCAGGGGCGCTCATATAGCATGTTTCTAGTTATCTTAAAAATTAACAATTCTTGTCCATAATGCATGAACAGTCTTTGTAATCAGTCATCTTTCCATTTTCAAAATGGAAATGTTTTTGCCATTAACTCCTTCATATATTCTTCAGCAGATGTCTATAAAGTAGCTACTCCATTGTGGATATTACCAGTGTTATATGCTATAAAACATTGTTTGATCTGTTGTTCCAGTATAGCACAGAATACAGCTTGGAATATTTGCACAGTCCTTTAAACAGCAGTTTATAGTGTAAATATGGGTATCTATAGCTGGCTATGCCATTTTCTAAGCTTAATAAAACTTTATGATTAATTCACGTTTCATAATTGATAGTATCGTTGCTGCTTGTTCTTAATTTAATTTTATTCTGCTTGTGCCATAATTCCAGAGGTGGTCATCCTTACCTAACAGGTCTTGCAGTGGCAGGTGGAGCCTATTACCTGGGTCTGGAAGGAGCCATCATAGGACCAATTCTACTTTGTATACTCGTGGTTGCTTCCAACATATATAGTGCCATGTTGGTGAGTCCAACAAATTCAGTGCCCACTCCATCACAAGCAGCATGGCCATTACAGATTTACCGGTAAGTTATATATGTCTTACGTGTATGCATTATGTTTTTACATGGATCAGTGTACATACACATAGGTATAAAGAATGTGTGCACGAGTTTTATATGAGTGTGCATACACACCTGCATGCGTATTGAAGTATTTGGAAAGGATTCAGCTATGTTATATTCCAGAAATGTATATATATTGTATCCAGAAATGTATATATATTCCAGAAGTATGGTAAAGTAAAATACTCACTGGAATTTTTAAATTTGAAAGGTTTGTTTAATGTCTTTCAGCTTCTTATAGATGGCTCTTTTAGAAAATTTCCTGATAATACCTTTGTATCCTCTAATTTACATGTTACTGTTGTTCTAGGACATGGCTGAATGTCCTTTTTTCTGTGTAAAAACTATTACTTATGTATAAATCAGTGTTCATTGTCCTCAATAAGAGGCCTGCCTGCAAATATTGCATTTTCATGTGTTAGTGTATGATACTGCAAAATATAAATAAACATACTTGAATTTAAGAAATAACATTATATGCCATTATTCCATTAAAAGTATGATCTAGATTAATCTCTTTATTGAAGTTACTGAATGTGGAATATAGACATGTATCTTTAAACTGTAGAGTTAAGAATGGGATGAATAAACTCCTAATTGAATACTTAATTAGAGTTGGAAATCGTATTATGAAGTAATTAATGACAGTAGCGATTTTAATGTCTCTACTGTCTTGTTCAATTACATAGGTTAGCTCATTATGCATGTAACTTAAAGAGGATCTGTGCTTGTCAGAAATAATTCTTTGCTTCATTCACATGAATAATGTCATCTTTTGTATGGGTAACTTAGGAGAAAAAGCACTAATGGGACCTGTCTGTTGTCTGTGACTTGCAGAAGTTATGTTCCAAGACTTTCTGTATATGCTGTAGATAGAGTTTCCCATAGTGCACACAAAAGTCTGCATGTGTGTGTGTTTCCTGTTTCATTTACAGGAAACTAGATATTTGTAATCACTCAACAGATTTGAGTTTCACTTTTATCCCCCCTGCCCCCTAGGTCATCTAGAGAGAGTCCTGAGGAGATGAAAATGGCTGCAGAGTGATGAAGGTGCTGTGCTGCACCTACTCAACATGAGAGAATCGCTGTCTTCTGTCTTGAGTTCACAGCAGCCATGGCCTTCTGTCCCTTTCCAGCTGTGCCTAGGGGCAACTCACAAAGGAAGCGTAGCTTGGGTTTTAGGAGAAACCACTTCTTGAACATCTGCTGGCCTTACGTTATTGTGCACTTTGCCTTTTCAAGAGAGAGAATGTCTGCTTCCCATGGCTTTGCTAACACACAGTTGAACTGCCTTGTTGAAGACCTTGAAGACCTTCTGTCTTCATAAAAAGAATGGTTAAGAGGACAGGTATATCCACTGGAGTCGTCATCTTACCTGCTGAAATGACTAACTTGGCTTTTCTTTACTGGGTTATTCGTGTTACTAAGTTGTGGTAGCTTTAAAGAAAGTTAATTCCAAAGTATTTATTCTCAGTTGATCTGGTGGCAAAAAAGATGTAAATGACACATTGTTAAATGAAAGTAGAATATAATTATTTGCTGCTCCTCAAAGTATTTCTTTAGAGGCTTTAACCATCGTCTGTAACTCATAACACTTAAATATCCTCTTATCTGCACTGAAATTTAATGTTGTTGGAGACTGGTATTCCGAATATCTTTCTGAAATTAGTAGACATGCAAATTGTTAAATGTGGGTTTTCTTCATGTTGAAATAGGAGGACTTGTTTGAGTAGTTGAAATCTTGCCTTCATTTGCAGTGAAATCTGATAGTATTTTGCTGTTTACCCACCATCCCAGTGGAAACATCTTGTCAACTAAGTTTAGTCTTAAGTGTTTAGCCTTAAGTGTTTTCAGGCAGAAGTAATGTACGATTGTCACGTCTGCTGCTGGTAATAGGAAGAAGTTGGATGGGAATTGTTTAATGTTGCTTTTCAAATGATGTGGCTTAGTTCAATTAACTCTTCAAACATATTTAAGTTTATTTCCAAAGAGGAAGGGGAGAGAGCATGGATTTTGGTTCAGTTTGGTTTTTCTCCCCTGTAAGCCTCTGGCCAAATATCTTAATAAGATACAAGATATATCTTAATATATAAGATATATCTTAATACTAAACAGAGTTATTAAATTCCTGAAATGGTTTGTTGCCTAGGTCACAGTATCAGACTCCTCTAGTGCTTTTCTTCCATACGTAATTTTGTTTAAATTGCAGTTTGGGTGACAATTAAGGACTTTTGTATGGTGGTTGAAATATGTTGGCGTAATGGATCTTTATAAACGGATCCTTTTCATAAATGGGAAGTGGGGGGTTTTGGTAGAAATGTCATACTTTTCCTCAAATGCAGTGAGGCCCTGGGTACAAAGTAGCAGATTCATGTGCTTAACCAAAGAACCGTGTTGCAGTTTCTAGTAACTTCTCTTGAATTTATTTCAGAGTTTGGTTGATAACAAGTTATATGAAATACAGGCATGCCTTGCATTTATTGTTGACGTAAAATCTTTAATGAAACACATTTTTAGAATTGTTGCTGGCTAGAGTGGAGGATGATGAAGAACCTGAGGCTGTCCCTAAGTATTCCTGCATCATTTTAACCAACTTGCTTGGGATCACTATGATACTTGGGGAACTTCTTTATTATCTTTTTTTTTTTTTCATTCACAGTTTTGCACTGAAATGTTTTATTCTCATTATAGCTTCTTGTAGACAGCATTTAAAGATGATTACTAGCGAGAAATATGCATCTTTAATATATTTCCCGTTTTCCGTTGCTCCTCTTCACTCACTGGTCAAGATATTTCTGTTGTCCACATTTGCTATCTCAGTTATTTCTGAGACAATTTTTCAGATTCCTGTGGTATTCAACATAGTCATTTTAAGGAGTCATCATAAATCATTCTTTTGTTTGTTTTTTAAGTTTTCCTCTTCTCCCTCCCCCTTCACCCAGCCTCCTTAGATCAGAGTAGGGTCTCTGCTGTGAAGATTAAAATGGTATTTCAGACACAGTTATCGTCAATAATGACAAATCAGTAAAATCAGCTGAGAAAATATGTTGCTACTTTGAAATGTTCCTTTCCCAATGTGAAATCATTTTATATAGAGAATTCGTATCTGATATACTCTTGTTAGTTTGCCCTTCTTTTAAATGAGGCTTCATATTGATGCTTCCTGTTTCAAATTCAGCTAAGACTTGCCACGAAGAACCATACGTAGTTCAGCCTTTCTCAGTAAATGTAGCTTAAGGAGCTCCTGCTATGTGCCATGCCTGACTGAAGAACCAATTGCATGGTTCAGTGGTGGTACAGTAACAGTATACTGCCGAAAAGAAAAAGAAGAAACAAAATCTCTAATAATACCTTCTTATAATACAAAATATTCACTGAATTTTGCCATGTTAAAAAAAAAAAAAAAAAAGAAAAAGAAAACCCTACTATCTTATGAAAAAGCATACCTTGATTATTTAGGATTTGTCTTTGGTGTCTAATTACCAGCAGAAATAGAAAATCTTGTCCTTGCTTATTGAACAATCTATATTCTTTTCCGAAAAGATTGAGCCTGTTTAAGGACAGTTTAGTTTGATCAATCTCACATTAATGTGAAAATAATTAAAAGCAAGCAGCAGCTCTGTGGGATAAGCTTTTTCTGTAGTTGCATTAGACTACATTTTTCTTAGGAGAGACCATCTTTTTCGTAATGCTTATAGGCAAGAAGTTGATGGCCTTTAGCTTTACTGTAAACAGTCATTCCGAGAGCAGGTACTGACTTGTATTTAGTACATCTAGTGTTCAACAAAACGAACTTAGAATTCAGAAGGGAATGCTTGTAGTAAACCAAGACAATGTGGTCTCATGGTATTGTAAAATACAACTGTGCTGGTTTTATGATTCTCTTCTAGCAAGTCAGGCTTGTTGCAAATAAGTGTAGTGCCAAAGGGCTAATGGTAACTGTTTTTTGCACTAAGTTAGCCCTTTCTCTACCTTAGCTGAATGTTACTGTGCTGTAGCAGAGGTAGCAGAAGTGAATGTGTGCCAGTTTACAGCCCAGCATGCTAACTTCAGGTCATTGTAAATACTGGCTTAATTGAATACACGAAGCAACATACTGCAGTGGGCGGGAATCTGGCACATGTTCGTTTTGCCAGCCTTACTACAATATGGTGACTTCCAGCACGTATGCACCGTGACCATTTGGGAGCAGTAATGGCTTATTTTGAAAGACTGCTTTAAAAAAAAAAAAAAATGTTCAACATTATAGTCATACATATACATTTTTCAGAAATTAAGTTGCTACCCATGTATCTAATAACAGAGACAGCAGTCAGATATTTCCATGTGCAGTGGTATGTATTTGCAGCTCATCTAGGGTATATTTAGTCTTGTCTGATTTCAATGACTATGTGGCTTCTCTTCAAGACTTCTGGGAGGAAGATGCTTATGTGTATTTTGTTGGTGATTATTGCATTAGGAAATCCATAATCTGTTTCATTAAATAAGAAAAAAGCTTTTTGAAAATTGGATGCCCTCTTCAGTATTATACATTGTAGGTATCAATGTAACTTCTGAAATAGATGTATGGCTGCAGTGTTAGACATGTTTTTTCAGAAAGCCTGAAAATACAAAACTGGTTAAAATTGTTCCCTAGTAATAGCAGCAGCATAACTGCTATGCTGCTAATCCATAGTACTGGTGACAGAATATTCCGGAATACTTCCTTTCCTATGGACCTCATATACTAATGTTGGGAAAATACCATTATTCTGCTGAGACGCTATGGTTTTGCATCAGTGGTAGGAGATGCCTTTTTTCAAACATTGTGTTGATATTATATTGGCTTAAGTTTGTCACTGCAGATAGTGCAACCTTTACGGATGCTACCTCTGGAAACAGCTACAGCTTCCTTCAGCAGTTGCTGAAAGCTGTTTGGATTGGAGGTAATTTTCATTATATTTAATAATGGAGGTAACGTTCTTCGAGAGATGCAGTTCTTTGCCTTGAAGTTTGCAATTTTACAAGAGAAAATTGATTTCCCAGTTAAATAATCTTTATTGAGTGACAGCTGACATCTCTTAAATCCATAGATGTATCATCTTTATAAACTCTATCTTGGCTTGTATTTCAAAGGGTTTCTTCTTATTATTTCTTATACTTTTTGGTGAAGTATACTTTGGCAATTCTCATTTCTATTTCTACAAATCCAGAATTGCCTGAAAGTCTTAACAAACATTAGGGAGGCTTGATCTTTAACCTGACACTGTTTATCTGTCATTTTTAGTTAAACACCTTAATACTTCATGGTAAAATTCTCAAAAATTGCTTTTAAGTGATAAAATTGGAAATAAAGGGCAATGCAGAAAATTAACTTGGTATTTCGAAGCCAATAACAATGCCAGAAGTGATGAGCGTATTCAGGGATTCTACATTGGGTTAGTAAATGTATATATTGATATGCAGCATTATATAAATATGAACAGTGTCTATCCTATTCAGAGTTTAACTGAAATCTTGTCTTTTTTTTTTTTTAAGATAACTGAGAACAAAATAGTGCCTGTATATTGTGAAAACAAGCAACGTTTTCTAGAATTAATGTTTACTTGATAAACGTTGGGGAAGAGCCAAGCAAATACTGGTAGGGTGACTAGAAGTGTTTTGTTGTAGTTAATATAAAGTTGGGAAAAGCTGTTCTTCCATCTAGTAATCCATGCCTAAGAGGTTATTGTTCCTGGAAGTATTTGCAGATAGCCACTAGAGAGCTGCCAAAGTTGTCATGAAATGTGTCTTCAGTTCCCCCATCTCTTAACCTCTTCCACACCTCATCTTGTTTTGAACCTGGTTTAGTACACAAGAGTATTGCTTTGTGCTCTTTTGGGATCGATTCCAGGCCCTGAAGGGCATGCGTTGAATGTCCGGACTGAAACAGTGTGTCCAATTCAGGAAGGAATTGCTAATTGACAAGTAAATGCATCCTTCATGTGCTCTGCATATGGATGGACTTGGAGAAACATAATTCATGTTACATCGAATTGGAGATTATTCTTTGAATATAGCACTATGTGGCGATACCAAAGCTAGGTTTGAGTTAGGAGCAGGGTGTATTTGTTTGGAGCAGGATGCATGTGCAAGCTCATAAAGGCAGAGTGAGTGCTCTAGCATCCATGTATATATCTGAAGAATTTTCAGCATGACGGTATTAAAGGAAAAATGTTGACTTTTTTTCTAGCCTCACTTTTTGCCACTTGACTGTTGTATACAATGATCCAATGAGGACCTAAAGTCAAAGTAACTTTTCATGGTACTGGTGTAGATTAAATGTAAGAGGCATCACAAAGCTAAAAAGTAACCACAGAATAAAAGTTCATTAAGCTTCAGAACTGTTATGCAGGCCATAAGGTTAAAAAAACAAAATCCAATTTTTTGGCCTCCTTTCTGCCAGTCTCAGCCCAAAAATGAAGCTTTTTGAAGAAATATGAGTAAAAAATATTTTTGTGTTGTTTAAAACTTCCTGACTGTGTAGATCAATGTTTTCAGTTTCCAGTGTCATCACTGGTATATTGTGCAAGCATACAATTTGTTCATGTTGCTACCTTAAAAAACAAATTTTCTATGCTTCAGTGATGGTTGGAAATCAACTTTTTATACTAAAGTTAGGTGTTTACCTATATATGTATGTATGTTAACTAGTGTTTGATGTTTTGGTCAGAAGACTAGGGAAGATTTTTTTTTTTTTTTTTCCCTTTGGTAAATGTCACGAAACCAAGTCCAAAGAACCTTTTGACATCGGGTCCTAAGGCTGGCTAGACCCTACTCAAACTTAACAGATCTTTTGCATTGCAGAGCGCGGGTTGTTCTAAAGCGTGCATTCCTACCCAGAACCTGTGGGGATTTGGAGCAATAACTTCTATTGTCTGTTGACACAAATTTTGTCTGTAAAGGTACATGTGATACATCTTCGGAATGGAACTATGTTCAAAACTAGTGTTACCATAATTGGTTTTGGTACAGTACCTGGTTTTGCGTGTATACGATTGAAAGTATAACCTGTGTCCATCTGTGGCAAAACAAAATGTGTGAGTTAAGATTGAGAAGTAGTCATGTAGACTGCAGAGGTATTTAAATAATTTTGACTTTATGCACCAGTCCTCTTCCTAATAAAAAAGTTTTTTGTAACAGGTTTAAGAAGCTTTTAACTTAATACTGTATTGACACTGTAGTCCTTTGTAAGCACAGAACCGTTAGTATATTTTGAAATAAAATGCTGTCAATGGAAAGAAAACTGAGTTTGATTTGAATGATGTGATCTTTGGAATGAGCCACAAAGGCGGCTGTTAATCTGGTGAAATAACAGGTTTGCTGGAGGCGGACTACAAATATGGCAGTGGATCTGCAGTCCCTGGGCATAACTTCATTTCACTGAGAGAAGCTGTGCTTTTCTCTTTTTCGTCACCTTTTCTGCGAGGTAAGGAAGGAGATGTGCCTCCACATTAACTATGGTTCAGCTGACATCTGGCAACTTGCTACACTGCCTGCAGTAACGAAACCATGCATCCAGACCCTCCAAAAGCTTACATTCAGCAGCTGCAGGTAATTCAAGTTACTTCCATTATGGCTTACTCTCTGAAATGGAAATGGTTGCTTAGTGTCCTCCAGACCCTCCAAAAGCTTACATTCAGCAGCTGCAGGTAATTCAAGTTACTTCCATTATGGCTTACTCTGAAATGGAAATGGTTGTTTAGTGTCCAAGCAGAATTTTAGATCATTCTATTGACTATAACACAAAAGTGTTCAAATCCTCCTTGCATGACTCCTCACACCTCTTAAAAAGATAAGGTTGGTGTTCCGCTTTTCATCGCTCTCACCGATCTGTGACCAGACTCATTGTCTTGAAGTAATACATATAGCACAGTCAATTTTAACTAATAACTCTTCAGTTCTCTAAAGGAGGGGACCAACTCTAGTTTAGTTTAGTGCATGCAAGGTGGGGGTTTTTTTGGCAATTGATGATAGTAACATAATAATGATTTCTTTTTTTTTTCTTAAATTGGGGCAAGTCTTCCAAGATGCTCAGAATTCCTTTTAAGCTGGAACCAAGACAAATGCATCTGTAATCAGGCAGCCCAAAGCACATGCACTTCTGTGGGAACTCCTTAGCTCTCGTTTGGGTTTTTTAGTGGTTTTAATGTTCAGATACAGTATTTGTTTTTATTAAGAGAAAATTAGTCATTCTGTTTAGAACCTGTAGCAGATACAGCTTTATAATGATGTAGCACCGGTGAAGCAGCCTATTGGCTCAGCCTCAATTGTTCCCTCAAACTAGTTCAGGAGGTATATGTGCAAGAGATTTCATTAATATTTTGGGGGTGGGAGAATAGGGAATATGAAAGAGGTATCAAGTAGATAACATAGACAAAACATGTGCTGAAAAAAATGTTATCCATATATTTTGAGCTTGACCAGAGATACAAGTTAAAACGTAGTTTAAAAGGTTTCATTGTAAGAAGTCATCATCATTTCCAAACTGCAAATTTACTCTTTGGAGAATTCAGTTGGCTTGTTAATCTAAGCAAAGATTTTCTGGTACAGTAACTTATACTGTAGTAAATTTCCTTGATTTCCTTGGAGATTAATTTCTCTCTCGTACTGACAGCCTTTTTAAACTCATCTTTCAACCTGAGAACAGAGTTAGCTTTGCCTACTTGGGGACACAGCTTTTGTTACAACGCCTCTGTCACTTTTAAGAAGGACATGCACTAAATACATGCAAGCCTCTGAAGGCCTCACACCTCCTCCGTTCCTTCTCCTGATCAGTGTCCAAATACAGGTAACAAGTCTGTGGATCTCCAAAACAGGACAAAAGAGTTCAGTAATACTGGTTGATAATTAAAGGTTAATTTCATTACTTTATGTTTGTTGGTTGGGAGTTTGCAGTATTTTGTGACAATGGGCATATTGGTCTTGCAGTCAGAACAGTATGATGCTCTAAAAGGACTATGTGGTATGACCTTCTGTTATAATATTGTGCTTAAATGTGATGTGTTTCAAAAAAACAGTCTGTAGAATTCAGAAAGGGAATCCAGATCTGTTTTTTATCAAAGCTGCTTAGATCCCTGTCAAAGAAAGGTCCTAGAAAAATCATCTTTCCCTGCAGTGTTCTGGAACTTTTTCTTGCTCAAGACAGTTCAGTTCTTCTCATTTAAATTCAGCCAGGTAAAAATCACAGCTTCCTGTTCAGACGTCTGAGTAAAACCCTATAACCAGTATATAACCCCATGAGGAGGCAGCAATGTCAGATTTTCTTTAGATAGATAATTTTTTTTTCTTTAAGTTAATAATCTACAGAATTTCTCAAATTCTGTTCTGCAAAGAGCAAAGCTGCTGGCTTTCATCAAATGGTAGTTTTGCTGTAGGCTTTCAAGAACTGAGACAGTGGCAGGGGAATTTAAAAGCTTACATGCTGGGAATGTCAAAATCTTCTTGGATGACTCTCAGTGGTCTGTAACTGATGTGTAATAAGTTGTTGCTTTATGAAATACAGTTAGTAGATAGTTGCAGCTAGACTGTCACTGATGTACTATTGCAATCGTTCTAGCGGTGGGTACTCCACTCATTTTTCGATACATCCTGACAAACCATAAGCTGCCTGCACACTGTAAAGCAAATTTCTTTGTGGAGATCTAAACTAACATTTTTGTGTCTCAAGCGTGAAATAACTTCAATTTTCTCTTTGGAGTATTTTCAATTATTGCAAATTGACAAAGTCCTATATGTTTTCTCAGCTCTATTTATCTGAGAAAGTGTCAACCTGATGCCTGTGGGTTCCTAATAAAACTATGGAGATGGCAATTAATTTGCCTCAATGCTTGCCATCACCACTGGTTTACAGACATTAAAAAGCTTGTCTTCAAAGCACTTCTACTCTCTTATGAGAGCAAATGAATGTCCTGTGGTGACAAAAACTTCCAATATATTTAATTTCCTGGTCAGAATGAGCTACCTTCCACTGTTAGTTATTAAGTAGTTAAATGGAAATTCCCTGGTACCTGTACAACAACATCAGATTTGCCTGTGCATTTTCAAATCTTGTTCCTCTTTATATCTCAGGAATAAATACCTGAACAAAAGGATACCAAGGGTAAGTTCTCCCAGTTGGGAAAAATCCACCATATCCATGGCCACAGAGCAAAGACAGTCTCTTCTTCCTAGATACAGCAGCTTATTTCTACAGTTACATTCTGTCTTTCAAAGTAGAAATGCTCTGAACATTCATATGAATTAAATATGAAAAATAATTCTTTGGCTAAAATGAAATGTTCCTTCAAAAAAGAGGATTCCTGTCTTCTGGACAGTCATGCACATGGCAGGTGTTGCCAAAGGAAATACTTTTGTTTTGATTGACTGTGAAGAAATTTGTTGACTCAGTAGGCTCCTGGGAGAGGTGAAAAACGCCATGTCGAAATAACATCAAGATTAAAAAATTGGTAACACAGAAGAAAACTATAAATGGATTGCACACTAGTCAAGTGACTGTAGAAAGCAGAAATTAGAATACTTGTTCTAGAAAGCATTGCAGTACGTTCTTGTGAAAAACTGTTCTTGGTCTATCACAATATTGTTGATATATATCAAGGTTGGAAGAAAAGTTGTAATTATTTGAAGGTTAAATGTGGTAACTCTCAGTATTTTCAGTGATGGGTAGAAATTGCTTCTGAGAAATCTTGGTTACATGTCAAACTGGTCTCATTTTAATAACGTATGTGTTAATAGAGCCAAATTCAAGGTGGTGTATTCAGGATGCTACATCTGTTATGAGGATTGTATTTTGGAAGCAAATGCCTCTTTAAGGAGTTTATGGGTCAGTTTAGATATCTGACAGGATGAAAATTCCTGGCATTGGGTGATGGTTAAAACAAACATGGTCCTTGGATGTATAAAAAGGACCAAGTGTACAAGGTATATGTCTATGGCATTAATAGGAGAACTGAGAAAATAATTGGGCTGGTCCTGGGGCTTATGCATTGAAATGGATGTTGGATAGTAGCAAAAGTCCTGAAACAAGAGAAGAGGGTGACTAGGGCCTGACAAATTTTCCTTCTAATGAGAGTTTAAAGAAATTCCATCTTTGGAGTTTAGCCAAGAAGGTGGTTATTGACAGTGGATTGATCAAACTCTGAGGAAAAGCAAATTTAAAAATCAAAGGATCCTCCATTCAAGAAGGAAAAAGTGTCAGTATCTGATGTGTGGAAGTTGATTCTAAACAAGTCTGTGTTAGAGTCAAGGTGCACGTTTTAACACTAATTAACCAATGGAAAAAATCTCATTGATGAAGGTATTAATCATTCTTGAGGACTTAAAATCATTCCTTACACTGTGTCTAGGACAATCGAGTTTCTGAATGAAAAAATCCTATGGCTTCAGCTGTATAGGTTGGCAAATAGCGGCTAGAACAATCCTGTTGTCACAAAGTCCGGTGAATGCTTAAAATAGGGAGTGTTTCATTCAGTTAAACCCCCTCATGTACTTAAAGAATCTGTAGTTGTCTGCAAAGATAAGCAAGGCCTGCTGTCCTGGCAGCTGTGAGATTGGCACCTGAAATTTCATGTCAGTTCTTTGACCTTTAATGTATCTTTTTGTTGTAACAAAAAATGGTGGTTGCAAAAAGGCATTTTATTGAGGATTTAGGAGCGGAAATGGTTTCATGGGTCACACTGAAGGAGGATAAATTCTTCAGCTCTGCGTGGCTTTACTTTGATATTAGCTTGTTGACTTTTATGGTTTCCAAGTAATTATCTGTGATGTTGAGTTAAAAAACGTTCTGGTTTTTTGTCTTGCTTTAGAAAAAAAAATGATGTCTTGCCTTGATCTCTCTTAACAGTAATGTTTGTTGCTTGTGGTGCTGGAAAATGCTGACAAGTTTCCTGACTTGCTTAGGCGCTTCTTCATTTTCTTCCAGGGTCAGTGTATTTTCTGTAATGACGTGTAGTGCCCACCTAACTGCTCTTTAGTGAAGGAACAATCTAATCCATAATTCTCTAGGGTGCACAAGAATGACCTTATAGCTTTGATGAGTTGATAGACATACAGGAAAGTCCCACTGGCACTGACTTTGTTTTTTCTCCCTGTGAAATCCAGTTCAGAGGAAGAACTGGGTAAACTGTTGCTGGCTGCAGCCTCTGTGTCACAGTTAAGTGATACTGAGGCATTAGAGCCATTTTTGTAAAGAGACTGACCCTTTTCATTTATTGTTTGCATATATTTGGAGTGCGACTCATGGCTTTAAGTTTGATCTTTCAAACCATGTTTTTCCCCCATAATCCAAGCATTTTATCAAAAAAAAAAAAGTAGAACATTTTTGCTGATGCATGGAATCCTTCATGGGAAAAGATGGATATTGCTACTGCCAACAGTTCTTTTACTTCTTTCCAGATGAGGATGTTTGGGTAACTTGTTAGCAGCACATCTCAGCCTACTGAGAGACTGTTGATAATCGTTTGTTTTTCACAGATAAAATGAGGTAGTGGGAAATTCTGGGTGGGATAAACAGTGTGGATGTAACTGTGCTTTCACTACAAACAGGAGTTTAACCAGGTACTTCAGTGGCATCAGACCAATGTACTGAGTGATTCTGAAAAATCCCACCCTGCATGGTTTGCTTTGAAGGTGGAGGAAGCCAGCGGTGCAGTGCAGTGGTAGGACGGGATCAGGGATTTTGGTTTCCTACGTGCTCTACCTGTGTACAGGATACACCAAGCGTCTGCTACGTCTGTGTGTTCCTGCTACCACCAAAGCTGCTTTATCCAAAACAGACTTGGGCATGTTTGGGATGCCTCTCCAGCTGGGCCCATCCACTCGGAGAGGGGGTTTAGGCCTCAGAGCACTCCCCACCCTCCCAGCTGCTCGCACTGCCTGAACTAATTGGCTAGTTAATTTTCTAATTACCTCTCATTTTGATTAAAGCTTTTTCAGGAT
Organism: Podiceps cristatus; assembly: GCA_000699545.1. Taxonomy (NCBI): domain Eukaryota; kingdom Metazoa; phylum Chordata; class Aves; order Podicipediformes; family Podicipedidae; genus Podiceps; species Podiceps cristatus. The sequence goes on along the minus strand of KL279923.1, from coordinate 18,536 downwards.
TGTGTAATGACCCTCCCCCCCCCCCCCTTTTTTTTTTAAAAAAAAATCAGCAGAGGCAAACCAAAGCGTGTCGGTAGCTGGCTCCTCTGTGGGGCCATTAAATGGTGCCTGCTGCCGGCCCTGGTGGGGTTATGTGGGGCCTGCGGCATTAGCCTTACGTGGGACGGGAAGGGGGATGCTGGAGGGGTGAGGGCACGGGGCTGCCTCCTGGCCCTGGCTGCCTGTTTCCCTCTCGGGCTGTGGTGGTGTGCTGTGTGAAACGGGAGCAGCCGGTGGGAAGCACGTTTCCCTCCTGGGTCTGTTCCGGATTTGTCTTTCGGCACAATGGGCACCCTCCTAACTTCTGCGGGCTTGTTTAATGTTCACGGTACTTGTAAGCTATTGAGTATCTGTCGTTGCCCCCCACAGATGGCATTTACAGCTGCCTTTTCACACTGAAAGGCTAAAAAGTAATCATGGCTTTGCTGATGGTTCTGGCAGTGTTGCTACTCCAGGGCTTCCTCAGGCTCTGTCAGATGCTTGAAGCTCTCACTCTGACCATGGATGGTGTTAAGGTATCTTCTGGGTTTCATTCCTCTTTTCCTTTCCAGGCAACCTTTTGCTTTTGTTTGCCAACAAGTATAAGATACTGATAAGCAAGGGAAGCTGTTATTTGTGTGTTGGGATACATTCACACAGAGATGCAGAATAGAGGTACGGGCTAAAGGTCAGATCTGGAAAGGGAATTGGGATCCATACACCCAATATCAAAATTGCTATGATGAACTATTGAGTTAATTTTAATCCTCAAGGCAGTAAGATTACTGTTTTTATTACCGTGTTCCCCAGCATCTGTTCTTGGATAAGCTTAGAAGCCCATCGGCTTGGCAGATCTGAGCGGCTCCGTAACAGACGTGCACCTGAGCTCTTCCAAACCTGTAACTTGGCTTTCCTCTGCCTCTGTCAAGTGCACATACTTTCATTAGAAATAACTGTATGTCTGAATTTGGGTTGTTGGCCCGACAGAGCAGTAATTGCTGTTGTATTGTAAAGCACAACCAATATCAGCATTGTCTATGGTTTTTTTCCCCTTGTAAATGAGCCTGGTGGCTTATGTATTCACTGGGGATGCAAGTTCAGTTTAGTCGTCTTCCTGAGAGCAGCCTGTGTAGAAGAGGATCCCAATTCCTTGCTGCTGCTCTGGTACCATCGTTCTATAAAGTAAGTGAACTTATTTTTATACTTAGGCCAGAGATTGCTGCTCGCTCTTACTGAGTTGCTATTTATATATGCAGTGTGCAACAGAGCAGCTTCAGCTGAGAAAGGAAAGTGCCTTCCCAGCTTTAGATGGAAGAAGCAGTGAGGAGGAAAGAGTAATGGTTTACTCTCTTCAGGCAGAATATTGAACCCTCTCAGCCAGGTGTTCAGATACTTGGGTATAAAGGGGCTGGATGCAACCCTCTGCATTTTGGATGCTTTGTAAGAAAAGAGACCTGCTGGTCTCCATCAGAAGTGTCCTTTTTAGGAGAAGGTCCTAAGCTTTCAGTCTTAAGCCAGAGTTTTCCCCCAGTGGTGCCAAGCAAGGTTGCTTAAGCACATGGGAAGATGGATGTAAAACACATCCTTGGCAGAAATGTCCAGTAGATAGTTCTCAGAGTATATCCGTCTGTATTGGAGGAGAATGTAAGAAAAAAACCACAAGGGTATGATTCTGAATTCTGTAGGAGTTGTCCATATGACTTGCCATTTCCAGAGCATCCACTTAGTAGGTTCCTGAATGGGTTAGAACAAAGTATGATAGAATTGTTTAGATTGGAAAAGACCTATAAGAACATCAGGTCCAACTGTTAATCTATCACTGCCAAGTCCACCAGTAAACCATGTTCCTAAGCACCACCTCTACACCTCTTTTACATACTTCCAGGGACGGTGACTTGACCACCTCCCTGGGCAGCCTGTTCCAGTGCCTGACAACCCTTCCCGTGAAGAAATGCTTCCTAATATCCAATCTAAACGTCCCTGGCGCAACTTGTGGCAGTTTCCTCTTGTCCTCTCCCCTGTTACTTGGGAGAAGAGACCTACACCCACCTCACTAGAACCTCTTTTCAGGTAGCTGTAGAGAGCGATAAGGTCTCTCCTCAGCTTCCTTGTCTCCAGGCTAAACAGCCCCAGTTCCCTCAGCTCCTCCTCAAAGGACTTGTGCTCTAGACCCTTCACCAGCTTCGTTGCCCTTCTTGGGACACGCTTCAGCACCTCAATGTTTTTCTTGTAGTGAGGGGCCCAGAACTGAACACAGTACTCACAACATCGTGAAAAGCAGATGCTGCTCTTCAGATAGTCATTTCTGTGTAATACTGTGTAAAAAGTAAAGAAAGAGTAAAAATGTGCTAGTCTGGCATGTGGTGAGTGGTAAGGAATAATACCTACCCGTTATGAACCAACAAATTCATTCAAGACTACCTTCCTTTTCAGACCAGCCTGGAACAGTAGCCAAAATAAGTATTTAGGCAAACTGTTAAAAAAGTCAGAAATTAAATATGAATAGTTATGTGTTAAGCGGAGTTACTTGTAAGCAAAGATTGTAGGCATAGGATATGATTAATGCAATGGTTGATATAAAATAATATGATTGGTCATAGAAATGTATATTTGAGAAATATGCACAGACTTCAATAAAAAAAAAACAGATGCAAGTGATGTAAAAATTCTCTTAAGGCTTGTGTTTAACATGTACAGTCCTTACTGCCAGTCAATATTATCACTTTCTGATAATTTTAATCAAAGGGTACTTTAGTTTGCAGTTGCAGTATATTTTTCTCCTTAGCAGAACAGTGCTGCCGGGGAAATAAACATCATCTTGGAAGCAAAAAGATACTAAAGCAGCAAAGCAACAAATAAGCTTTTCACTTTGTAAATGGAGGTATTTTTGTGTAAAGGCAATGCTACTGTAATGCTACTGTTCCTATCCTTAGCTTACAAATAGATAATTGGGGGGGAGGGAGAGAATGTGAATATACTGTTTGTTGTAGTAGTTTATCAAGTTAGGATCTTCCGAGTCTGCTATATATTTAATATACTCCTTTAACCCAAAAGCGTTTTTTTTTTTTTTTTAAATAGGGACTGAGCAGTGACCTTAGAAAATAAAGGTAGTTCCTTTGGTTCTGGAGAAGATTGGTTTGCAAAACCAGTCTCTACATAGTTAGAACAAACGGTGACTCTGAAGGAAAAGATCCTGATTTGAAGTGAGTTTATCTAATTACTCGCTGTGGTGTGATAAACTGTATTATCTTTCTAATGTGTACTGTAAATACCTTGGGAGAGATGTGTTGTATTTGCATATATTACAGTTTTATCTTATTGACACTTGATAAATAATAATAATCTCATGGCCTTCAGTGTTAGCAAATAGTTTCACCCTGGGAACAGCTGAGTATCCTGTAATCATCAGGTGCAATTACTGGCTAACTCTTAAGCCAACAGTATTGGAGAAACTGCTACTTCCAGTGGATTATTTCAGAATTTAGTATGCAACGCTGTCAACACACTTACACCGTTGTAAAGTAAGGATGTTATTTCTTGGGGAAAGTGTCTATATTGATCTGCTTTGTCTTTGAAGGAACTTGGAAGACTGTTCTGTCTGATGCATAATTAACATCTGAAAGTAAAGGTCACTTGAAAGCGTTAGCATTTGACAGATAATGCTGGCATGCATTTGAGTAATTTTTTTTATTTCTTGTCTTAATAAAAATATTTTTTAAATCTAAACTATGGCTTTCATTTACATAATGGGCTTGGCAGCTGTTCAGTCTACTCTTACACGATCAGACTTGATGATCTTAAAGGTCTTTTGGTCTTTCCAACCTAAAAGATTCTATGCAGCTTTTCATATAGACACATGTATTCCCATGGCAGCTGAACATTTCTACCCCAAGTTGTACATTTTTCATAGAAAATGTGACATTGCTGCCAGTTTCATTCTTAAGTCTGTCAAAGAAAGGGTACTGAACTGTGTTAAAGTTTTCATTGGATTTTCAGGTGCTGCTGTAACTTTTTACTGCTCTGTTTTATACTGTCTGTCTTGTCTTTGGCCGAAAGAAAGGAAGAGACACAAAGGAAAGAAGGCATGAACAGCTTGATAAGTGGTTTTGAAACAGTATAGGAAACTTTCATGTTGAGTAGTCTACAATGTGGTTACCTTTGGAGAGCTTAGCTGTGTCCCAGGGAAGACAAGTTAGGACTCCGGAGGCCCTGCGAAGAAGGTAAGTCAGAGCAAGATTGTACATGTGTAAATGTGATTTAGTTGGATTTATAACAAGGAAATATAAAAGACAGCATTGACTGCGTGTTTATATGTCTCCTTGAAGGATGATCCACTTGAGACAAGACAGAGTGCTCTTCAACCGTTAGTTTTCTTAACCCTGAGCAGAGTCGTAGCCTATGCTTGAGCCTGGGGTAGGACAGACGTTCTTGTGCAGGTAGATAGTGTGGTCCTTCTCTGCTTTAGGCACAGACTACAGAGTTCCGCTTTTGTCTCTAACAATTAACTTAAGCAGCAGAAAAATGCTGTAGCTACAGAAATCCCAGCCTATTTGATGACTGGGTTTTAGGTGGAGGCCAGGGATAGACATATTTGCCTTTTTCCTCGGTCTCTGACTTCAGTTAACATGGAGTTGTCTGATAGTCACACTGTCAGGGCCAAGCATTCAGGCACAGGACTGAGTTACTCCCTGTGTGCTCTTAGCCCAGGGCAATGCAAGGGAAGTTGATTTAATAAAGGGTGTTTCAGCAGAGTTGCCTTACCTTGCATTTTCCCTGGTATTAGGACATGCCCGTCAGCCATTTTTAGTGCTCATAGGACCCATGGTAACTTGGTTGCATGTCTGAGCCCTAAGGTGTCACCTCTGGAAAAGATAGGGGGAAAATATATTTTGCATGTGTAGTGAAGCCCAGAAATAGAAATGTTTTATGCTGTATCTTTGCATTATAATTTTGGTTTTAACAGGAATAAAGGGGAAAAGATAAGAAACCACTGGGTTTACTTTTTAATAGTTAGATTTTGAAAGTTAAAAAATTCAGACTTTTCTTAATACTGCTTGAAACATTCCCCATGAAGTCTAAATGCTGTTATTTAGAAACTGTGTGGTATGCCCTGTGAGAGTTGACTTTGAGCTGCTAGCATATATCCTTTTTGTACAATAATCTTGTAATGCTCAGTAATGCTTTCGGAAAAGACAGAATTCAGCCTGTACTTCGGCAAAGGGATGTTCTGAGGTGCAAGAGAAAGGGGAATCTAATTGAATCATATGTTAATCTGTCTTGGTTTCCTCTTGCCTTTTTATGCTACTGCAAGGGATCTAAGGACAACAGGGATCAGGTGGTTTGTTTTTTTTTTCATTCTTGGCAGTGAAATAAACCTTTTTTTTTTTTTAAATATCAAGTATGTTTATCCAAAATAATTAGTCAATTTTTTGTATTGGATGAGCAAGCAGCTGGAGGGCAGTGTCCAAGGTATATCATAGCTGTTGTGTATTTGTGCCTGCATTGCTGAGAGGGTAAAGAATTTCTTCAGCTTTAGCTGAAAAAATCTGAAGTGATAATTACATCTGTGTGTTTATCAAACATCTGCAAATTTTTCCATTTTGGTGAAAGCAGCTAGTGCATACAACTGCTTATTTGTAATCATCCCTCTGAATCAGTGTAATGAAGAGCTTAGATTTTTAGAGTTTAAGAATGCGGTTTGCTGTTGTGGAACTAACCGAGTTACAAGCTGCCTGACGAAATGTCAGCCAAAAAGTACTTCAGTCCTGCTGTTTCTCTGGGTGGGGGTGGCAATCATCCTGCAATCACTGCAGTATTTTTTTGTTTTCCTTCCTTGGGAGCTTCACTTTTGGTGTAAGAAATTGTGGGTTTGCAATCAGGATTTTTGTTATTTTTTCTTGTCCTATTTACTGGATAGCCTGACTCTTCATTTAGAACAGGATTTGAAATGAAGCAGTAGATCGATACATTTGAAGAAGAATGATTTGTTCCTAATTTTAAGTTACTGAAGCTGCATCTAGATAATGAAATTTGTGTTGAGGTTTTCTATGTAAAGATTTTAGCTTTGAGATATTCTTATGGATAAGTTACAAATATCCCTTCACTAGAGATTATATAATGGAGCAGGTAAAAAAAAGGAAAAATGGTGAAATTCCCCTAACTTACACTTTTTGTGGGATTTGTTTCCCCACTATCCTGTAAATTTTCAAAACCTTGATGACATGTGTACCTCTCAAATGTCTTTTCCCTCAGCTGGTTTGATTTCCATTGGTATGAGCTGTTGGGTCCAAAGCTGCCTGTCATCTAGCTGTGATATAAATGATCCTTTCACAGTAATTTTCCATCGTTGTGCCAGAACAGAACTTAAAAACTCCTTTCCTTCTAAAATGAGGGTCAGCAGCTTTCAGTTTTAAGGAGAGGGAGGAATTCAAGGTGCAATCAATGAATTAAGAGCGGGTTTGGTTAGTGATGAAAATACTAATCACTGCGTAATGCAAAGAGGCTCCGTGCTGGTTAGCTGCTGCGTAAACACTGTCTGCACTATACTCCAGTCAAAGGCTTCTGAGTCCATGAAGTGCAGTAAATCATCAGGCATGCAAGTAGACTTCTCCTGCCTTCCCTCTTGCTCTGTCTGGTGCAAAAGCAGTACTGTAGGAGGGAAAAAAAAAAAAAAAAAAAAATCCCCAAACATCTCATGCTACACTCTTGAGAATGGATCGAATGGATTTTTTTTTTTTTTTATGAGGTGCTATGGAAGAAAACCAAGTCACTGTTCAGTGTGTCTTTCATGAAGAATTAAACTTTTTTTAGAGATTGTTTTTTATACAAGTGCAAAGTATAGCTAAGGCTATGTAAATATACTAAATCTATTTCCTTATTTAAAGAAAATTTTTCTTTTAGCATAAAAGATGTTGACCCATTTTTGCCTAATCATATACAATGAATTTCCTATTCCATATTTGATTTTAAGATTTTCAGAAAAATTTAGATAAGGAAATACACAAGAAGAATTGGAAAGATTTAAGTAACTTAAGTGATAATATTTTAAAAATCCCCAAACCTCTAACAAACAAAAAGCTACCAAAACCCCCACCATAAAAGATAAGGATGTGGAATTCTGCAAATTTTAGCTGAGTTGGAAACTCTGTCATGGCAGCATTCATGATACATGGTGAACACATTCACCACCTGCATGTTTCATATGGAATGGATTATCAGATTCCTTAATTTTAAAACTTCACTTTCTGCCAAGTGAGTATTTGTCAGACAGGAATTTGTATAGAGACTGAAGTAAATAATTCATCTATCATTTAAGAACAACTTAGCAAGCTTCAAAAGCTTAAAACCACATAGGAGTCCATCAGTTTAAATATGTTCAGCTTGATAGACAACAACTTCAGTTTCCCAGAATAGATAGGTGAAGTGAGGTTAATTGCATTTATACTGTCTTTAAGCTTTGCTTTTCTATGCATTCTGAGGGAGGAGGTACATATGGGGGTGGCAATAAGATTTGATTTTGTTAACATTTTCTTTGGAATCAGTTAAAGCTGATCGGTTTAAGAAATGTAGAAAAACACCTCATGCCTCTCTACGCTTCTGAGAGTCTGTAAGTGTAAGTTAAGTCCTTCATGTGTATTTTGACGCTTTGGGCCCAATGGATTGTCATGAGGAACAGGCGTTTTTTGCATAGTTAGCCACTTTTTTCCCTTCAGACTTACATGTGTAACAGCTGAGATGGGGTCTCTCCCTAGTTGAGTGAGCCTTAAGAACCAAAATTTTTAAAAGTCTTCAGAAGAACCCAACTGCAGTGACCATCTGCTTGTACGTTCCTGAATTAGGCTGGGTTGTGCCTTAGTTCAGTCATGAGCTGCTTTCTGCGGAAACATCTTTGCCTGCGGTAAGTGATGCAGAGTCTGCAAGCCCGGTGCAGCATGGTGGCCCTTTTGTAACCAAGAAGCTGCCCTGTCATCCAGCCTGGGTTTTGGCCTTTGACTTTAGGAGAAAGGGTGCAACAGAGTCACAAGAAGTGGGAAAAACTCTTAATGTATACTTCTAGTTTTAGTAGTATGTATGTATTCATGTGTATCGTTTAATACAGTTTTCCTAGCTATAGAGTGGCCTTAGCGCCTGCTTGCCTGTATATAGCTGGTCTTTGATGCCTTGTTGCACAGCATTTGTTTTGTTTAAACCCTTTATACAGCCAGAGATCTCAGTTCTGCGAAATGCTGAGCACCTGCAATTGGGGGAGTTCAGTAGGAGCCTGGAGTGTTTAGTGTTCAGGAGGCCAAGCCCTCTGTGGCGAGGTCTTTTCACTGATGAAGATGCACAAATGTGTGAGTACAGCACGCATATCATGTTAATCTATTTATGAGTTAAGTATTAGTCATATTGTGTATTATTAACATAAGTCTGCACAGTTAGTAGACATACTAGTTTTGGGAGCAGAGGGACTATAACTTCTTATAAAACTTTGTTTAGTTTTTGAGAAAATGCAGGCACAAATCCCATTTGTTAGGTAATTGGAAGCTTACAAACAAAATAAGTGTACATTTTCATAAATTTCTGAGATATTTCTTCATTTGAAATATGGGAAAATGTGATATTTACCTTATGTACAGTGTTTGACTTCCTTCTCTATTCTGAACGCTTCATGATGATCCAATAGGCAGCGGGGATGATTTGCTCGTGCCAACATCTCAAAAGCAGATAGGACTCTCAGTGTGATGGTATAGGACAGGTGGAAGAAGCCTAACGCTTTCAGGCAAACACTCTAGTTACTAATAAAACAATTCTTTGCCACAAACAGTGACAATCCGGTGACACTCTCTAGAAGCTGGTACAGAATATTCTGATGGGAAACAAATTCACTAGCCAGGGCACATAGACTCTTGCAAATCAATCACCACTGAAAGCATTTGTGTTTAACAGAGTAGCTGTCCAAGTTGATGTTAATAGCAAACATCAAGGCCTTTACAATTCTCGAATCCACTTCAAGTAGATATTGATTTGGGTAATAAGACATATTTCCTTAGGGAAATGCTTGATAAAAGAGCTTAAGGCAAGGGGAAGTGATTTTTGCACTGCAGTGAATGCGAAGAAGCAGCATATTTAACCAAACAGCAATCTCCGTGATCAGTTGTGTTTCTAAATTTTTATGCTGCAGCGTCTGAAGTGCTGGAGTACCTCCCTGGAGTCTGCAAGCGCTGCTGTCATCAGGGTGATGCTGCCCTTGACGGGAGAAAGGCTGCTGCCGTTCATGTGGGATTGCAAATGCAGCTTCATGAGCTCAGCTGGGAGAAATGGGCAGGGCATCTTACCCTGTGTATAAACGCAAGGCTGTAACATCTGTTTTTCAGAAAGGCTCTGCCTGTGTGTGCGGGGGCTGCAGGGGCACCGAGTCACCATGCAGCTCTGCGAGACACCAGCGTGCCCAACGGCAAGAGCTGTGTGCCAGGTTCTTCCAGCATCCCCAGACCTTCACGGCTGAAGACCCCATCTGCCGCTGCTCTGAAGATGTGTGGCAAAAAAATAGGAATCAGTGTGGGCAGACCTTGCCTCAAGTTTAGAGTGCCTTTTTCAGCAGCCCGGCTTCTGCCGCACCAGCCCTTGGGATTAGGTCCTCTGCATGCTGCATTTGTGTTGGGATGCTGGGATGGCAAGCACGTTTGGAACGCATGCCAAGGAGAGACCTGTTAGCAGGTGGAGGGGAAGATAAATGATTGGTGACAGGTCTTATGAAGAAGAGCGACTTCTCAGTTTATTATGCGAGTCTTTGGACTTGTGTGTTAATTTGGATTTAAGATACTTAAATTAGGGCCAAATAAAAATACATCCTTTTCTGTCATCTCTCACCTCTATTGCAGTCTAGATGTGCTTTGACAATTTTCAGATGCAAGACAAGCACTGCCCCTGAGGCCTCTTCAGTCTGTTTCATGCAGTTGGAACAAGGCAATGATGTGTTTGTGGTGGGTGACGATGGTGTCACTGAAAGCAGAGACAGAGGTGAACTCAGGAGGAAGGATTTATTTAGTTCACCCCCTTTCTGTATTGTTCATTGGCTGTTACTCACAGGCCTGAATGTGGGCTTTTTTGTTTGATTTTTTTTTTCTTTCCCTGCCCTTTGCTTTGCGTTCCAGACCTAGTGATCTGTCAGGTGTTGTGAGGGCCCCTATTCAGATGCAGATGACTTGAGTCTGAGTGTGTGGGATCTGATGGAAGGCGAACTGAAGCTTGGTGGGAGCACTGCCCTAGGGTGCAGCAGGGCAGACCTCACAGAGCTGTGACTGAAAGGGGTGAGTAAAATGTGAATGCAGTGGAGCGTAAAAAGATTTCTGGAAGATGAGTTTTGGTACGCTTCTGGTGTAACTGGAGAGCCTTGAATGAGTAGCTAAGGCTGGGCGTGTTGCAAATGCACTTGGATAAGGGAGTTTAACAGATAAAGTGATGTGGCAGCAGTGGCAGGGGACAGTATGTGGTTATTTTCAGCATGTCAGCCAGATGAGAGACAAGCAGACCAGGTGTGGAATTGGAAAGGAGGAGGTAGATATGGACCAAGACAGAAATAAAGGATTTAGAGGTGGAAAAATGGAAAAGGGGTGGATTTTGTAATACCAAACCATTTTTGAATTATCTTTAGAATTGAAGAGCAGAGGCAAAGTTTGTGGGGTATTTTATATCATTCAGAATAAAATGGGTTTTTTTTTCTTTTTAAGATATATGTGACATGCAGATGGTTTTTGAGTAAAGTGAAATCCGGGTTTTCTATACAGCAAGTTTTAGTGTGGTAAATCTCTAAACTTCCAGGTTCCTGAATTTTTCAGGGGGAGGGAGGAGGAAAGGGGAAGATTGACCCTATGTTTAGAATCAGTTAAATACTTTGTTATGTTTTAAAGAGGGAGAGAAAGAAAAAAAACATCAAATTCAAGTAGGAGTTAAGCAATAGTTTACAGGATGCATTTAGGGTAGTCATATATGCCAATCTTATTAGGGGAGCAGCTGCCTCATACCTCTGGCAACAGCATAAACTGACCATTACCTAGAAAGCACCTTGCTAAAAAGAACTTGCCTTTTGCAATTCTTGTTTTACGTGGTAGGGGAAAATTTTTCACTGTTACAGGCTAGAGGAGTTAGGACTGTCAGGAATGCTTGGCTGTGTTGACTTTTTTAGAACCAGTATTGAGCCCCAAGCAAAAATTGTCATAAATTGTGATATCTCTTTGTGTTGTAGCACCAAATACAATATTGAAGTGCATTTTGGTAAGTACAGAGGGCTGTATGCAGCTATGTCACTGCTGGGAACAGGAGCGGGGAGCAAGGTGTGGTAGATCCATGTAACAGCTACTGATTCCTATGACTTGGAATGTGTAAGAGGTGCTGATGGGAGACGGAGAAGAAGGAGAGGTGGTGTGAGTCTGGGTTAGTCCTTGCCTGCAGGATTGTATCCACAACAGAGTGATCAGCGCCTTATTCTTCTGCTTCTGCACAAGAGAAAGGTTTGGGTACCCTGAGGAACACTATGGGAAGACATTTCATACACCTTTTCAAGGGCAACAGTAGCTTGGAATGGGTGAGGGCTTTGAGGGTTTGTGAAACTGCTCTTTGAGGTTCATGAAAGCAGATTGAGTTTATGACTTTATAATAAAGAAACCCCTGGTATGCACAAAATCTCTCTAATAGAGTTGCTAGAAATAGTCATGGAAGTAGAAAGTAACAAAGCCGAGGTTAAAAAAAAAAAAAATAGTCAATAAGGAGAGATCCAACCCAAGCAATTGTATTTCTTCCATTCCTAAGGCAGGAGTTGTTACTCATTCTTGTGATTGTTATGTCACAGTGGTGGTTGGTTTTTTGGGGGGGCATGGTGTGTCGTGTTTTGTTTTTTGTTTTGTTTTTGAAACATCAGCAGCTGAAAACAAAAAAATAAGGTTTTGAAAGGATGCTTGAAAGTGACGTAGGGAACCTAGATAATCACAGTTGAAAATTGAATCCAGCTTTGTGGGGTAAGGAATGGAAAACCATTCTACATTACCTTAGGGGTGTTTTAAAACACTTGAAGTTGGCAGTGTGGCATACATCTTCGTGTCCACTGTGTTGGTTCACTAAGATTCTTCCAACTTGAATGTAATTTCCATTTCTGCCATTGCCTTGCTAAGTGATGCTGGTGAACCGATTTTGTTTGCAGGGTTTGGATTTTATTTTTCCATCTGCAAAATGGGAATAACGATACTTATCTTGCTGTGGAGTGTTTAATGGCCTATTGATGAAAAGGAGTGTAGGTATGAGTGGTAAAATGGAATGAGTATTGGTTGTAATTTTTTCCGCAAGTGTAGAAGTAGCCTGACTTGTATCCCTATTGGTATTGAAAACTCCCTCTGGTTTTGGTGCAACACTGCGTAAACGCCCTGTACAAATGTTAAATGTTTCTTAGATGTTTATTCATTGCCCCTCCACTGTGTGTACCATCTAGGTACAAACACGTTCCAATCCAGTAAGACTAGAATTGTTACAAATGGTACTTGTTCACCTTTGATATTTACCCACGTTTTCTCTCACTCTCCTAGTGAGGCTTAGCTCACTATTACAAAGCCTATGAGCACGTTTTGTGGCATCCCTTTCATCGCTCATGTCACTGTTTCTGATGCTCTGTTGACTGTGCACTTAACTCAGTTTAAGCATCCCCGTTGCGTTCAGGCTAAAGTTCTGTTCGTCTGCCGCTGCAAAGTTGTCTGCAGTTCTCACTGAAATGTTCTTATTGACCTATCGCTGCTATCACATTTGTGTCTTGAAGGTTGTTAGAAATTTCCCACTGGATTAACGTGTGAGAAGAGTGCTTGTTCTTTGATAGTCCTCTAACTACTATAAATGTATAAAGAAGCAATTTTTCTGCCACTTTACTGCTTGGTTCTACAATACAATGTGTTTTTTTTCCCCGAAGCTTCTTACAGTGTTTAACTACTAGAAAACATTGATGTCATCCAAAAAATTAATTTTACCTTCTTTGTGATTGACTAACAAGTATATGAACTACCTCTTGTCTCTGCAACCATCCTGGTGTGCCTTGCTGTTGGCTTTGCTCAACTTTCAGAAGTTGGCTGTTTATCTGTTTGGTTTTTGTTGCTCTCGTGCTTTTGTCCCGTACTGTGAGCTAATGAGTGGAGGCTTGACTGACTTTTCCAAATAAAGCTTTTATGAGGATTATTATCAAAAGCTTTCAGAAACCCCAAATAAATTCTTCTCTGTCACCTTCAGAAACAGCGCTCTTCTATATTTTATTACATGGTGGATAACTCAGAAGATGTTTATTCATTTCTTCACACTTTATTTGGATTAGGGAAGTATTTTATTTAGACAAAAATTTTGCCATGATAAGGGAAGATTTTGTTTTGACTTTCTCTGAGAAGTTCAACTTAAATGTTCTGGGTTTTTTCCTTAAAAAAAACCCAACAAACAGACAAACAAAAAAACCACCCAAAAACCCCCAAAAAACCCCTTGCTCAACAAGAAAGTTGCTTACACACATTTATGTAAGGCTTAATTGCCATAAAAATAATGCTCTGTGACATGACTGGCTTCCTCCCAAGGTCAGAATGAGGGACATAAATAATTGTCTTTATATATATTTAAAGAGTTGTGAAAAAGTATTTATTTCTGAGATGTGGCAAATTTGACAGGTGAGGCATCAATTTTTGGAAACACTCTCTGTAGATATTTTTGTACTATTTCTAAAGGTATTTGTTGACATTCTCTGTAGAGGCCTGTCAGGTTGATGAGATAACTGTGGTTGTATCTAGTTGTGATGGAAATATCTGTATTTTATGGCCATCTTTTTCTATAATATGCTTTGGGTTTACAGTCTTACTTTCCCACTATCATGATACAGTCATGATGGCAAAGAGATGTTTCAAGGCTAATTACATTAAATTGATTTGCTCAGAACATTCCAGGTCTCACTTCTCTCTGTCCTTTGATGGAAAGAAGATACTGAGCTAAAATCAATATTGTTTACTTTCTCAATTATCCTGTGTAAATTCAAGTAAGTCTGAGCTTTTGTAATTTAACTACAACCCTTAGCCATCCACTCGCCAGTCATCCGTTGAGGTACGCCATTTTTTCTCACATACTTACTTTTAGTTGAAGGGAAGTGAGAAAATGAACTTCATGTTCTACCTGAGAGCAGTTATGAATGTACTGGAAGTGTTACAACATCTTTAAGCAATTTGTACCTCTAGTTCAGAAATGTAACTTCTCTGTTTCCACAGACACCTTTCAGCTTGAATGATAGATTAAAACCTAAATACAAAAAACCCACCATGTATTCCTGGAGGCTTTGGAGTATTTCAGGCTGAATAAAGATCACTGGTGGGATGGCAGATAATCTAACTTATGGTTAGTTCTTAGAAATGTCTTTAAAATCTACCATTCTTTTTATTTTCCTTTTTTTTTTTCCCTTTTTTTTCTTTGTTTTTTCTTTTTTTTTTTTAATTACATCTAATTTTCTGGAAAGAGGAATACTGTGACCTGTCTTTTGTTGATCTTATTGAAGAAACAAAGCCTGATATGGGTCAGGCTTTTTTGTGGGCCAAACTATTTTTTAAAAAGCTGTCTGCAGTGATTTTCACAGGTAAGGTAAACCTGCAACACTGGCATATATCTTCACTAGGTGATGTATTTTCTGACTGTTGTATCCTCTTATGCCTTCTCTTTTTTTTGGGTCTGGCTGATCAAATCTCATCAGAACTTCTCTGAAGCTGCTTGGGGAAACCTCCAGAAATCTTGGGGACTTCTTTATTTAACTGCAAGCGCCAGAATAATTGTCCTGGAGTAATTTGGATTTGGCTGCCAGCTACTGTGCAGCTCTGTACATGAAACAGTATAAAAATCAGAAGATAATACCCTTCTTGCACTAACACCACCACCTGTCCCTTTTTATTTATCAGTGTGGATGTAGTGCTGGTAAGAGATGTCCTCTTGATAGTGATGTGGAAGAGAACAACTGGAAAAAGTGACTGTTATATGTAAATGTGCAAGCCTGCCTTTTGGGAGAGGGAAGTTTAAGGAATTTTCTTAGGAGCAGTAATTAGTTTAATCTCTGGGGTCTGTATAGGTCTATTCTCCTGCTCATTACAGGAAAGTGCAATGATAAGCAAGTTTGGAGACAGAAAAAATACATTGCATACACATGCCCCCACCTGTCCTAAATGGAAATAGAATCTAATCCTGACCCACAGGTAAAGCACAAGCACTTGGCTCTGAGGTGATTATCTGTGCCCTTGGGACACCACCGGTAAGTTTTCAAAGAACAATTTTCAAACAACATTGAAATTGAGTAGTTGAAGGCTGTGAATGCAAGAGGAAAGGTTATTTGCGTAACCCTTATTCAAACATGGATCGATTGGCCATAGTCACAGCCCTTAGTTTTAGGAGAACATAGCATGCTTTCCACATGGCTGTCCCAGGCTTCTGTCACTTGAGCTAGTACAGCTACGGTAACAGGTCAGGATTTCTCTCATGTGTGGGGTGCCTGTAGAAGATGTATCTCTGAACGTTGGCTCTAAGTTTAGGGATTCTGGTAGCCAGCATATTTTTGAGCACTATATCGTAAAGAGTAGCTCCACTTTCTGGCAAGGTGTAGCGTGGTGAGTGAAGCAGTGCTTACACACAGACTTGCAGCATATGCAGGTCTGTAGGCTGGGCTTTGTTGTTCTGAAAGTAATATGGCAAAGTTAATTACATGTGGGTCTCATTTCAGTTTCTAGTATGCCTGGTGTGCCTTCGGGCATCATCTCACTTGTCTGAGTGGGAAAATCAGTGAGACAGCATTGCAGAGGGGGACACAAGCCCCCATTCGTGTAAGTGCCGTGAGCTGTGCAGAGGCCTTTATATGGGTCTGTAGTGTACACTGGGTAAGAATACATGGGGTCCTCCCTAGGCTGGAGGCAGTTATTTCTGAAAAACGTTGTTTTCTTCCATCAAGCATTATGACTACTGAACCCTGTAAACAAGTACCAATGAGGCCAGAACATCCAGGGTGAGGTCTTCAGTGGGGATCTTTCAACTGGAAGCGAGGCACTCCAGCACGTCGTTGTCATGACATTATCTTTTGAAGTAGTTGTCTTTTGCTTCTTGGAGGCTAAATAGCATATTGCAGTGACACATTCTTTTTTGTGCTTTATTTTCTTCTCTGAACCCCTGTAAGAAAATATTTCTCAGATATTGTTTGGCAGAAGGTTGAATTCCCATGGCTTGTCCTGGAGTGCTGGTCCCATCACTGGGTTGCAAGTAGTGAACTTCCAAGATTCTTTCTACGACCCTGTGACTTCTAAAAGGAAGGGGAAGTTAATGTTTTTCTAAATATCTTTCTCTCCACCACTTAGATGCACTTCCACAAAAAACCCCCCTACAGACCATTTCATAACCTTTTTTAAATTGCAGGATTCAACCATGTACTCTGTGTGCAGGCTGGGGGTTGAGGGGTGGGGAGGAGAGGGTAGAGTAGTCATCTAGGAAAGCAAAGATCCATTGTAGATTTTGCACCACAATTACCATAGCCATGAGTAAAGAATCCAACAGGGTGGGCTGAAAGAAAATTGAATATCAGCTCTCCATGGAGTTGGGTGGTTGTCAAACTCTAGGAGCAATTTCCGGACTACAGCCACAAATACCAATGCGGGCTGTGAGTGCTTGTAGCAAAAAGGTAGTGAGAATATTATGTACATTCTTGTCTTGTTGGTTATGGAATGAAAACTTGGCCAAGTGTCTTTTTAAAAACAAAAACAACAACAACAAAAAAACAAAAAACCCAAACAAAAAACCCCAAACACGCCCCAAAAACCTCCACCCAAAAAACCACAAAATACACCCCCCCAAAAAAAACCCCCAAAACCAACAACAACAAAACGACAACAACAAAAACCCAAAACCAACCAACCAAAAAAACCCCCAACCAACAAAACACCAAACCAATCCCCTGGTGTTAGGGCTGCTCACCTTGAGGAATTAATACATTATAATTGGCACGCAAGTATTTAGCTGCCGACTAATTTCTGTTCAGTGTGAGCATTTCTGTGGGTGGATGCACTGGCTGTTCCTGTACCAGGGCACCGTTACCTTGCAGTATCATTTTCTGCCAAAGGAAAGACATGAAAAATCAAGAGCGATTGCCCTAGGAATCTGAAGTGCTGCATTTGTGGCCCTCTGTACCTCTGTGCAGGAGCATGGTGGTGGCCCCCAGCTGTGAGAGCTCCCTCTGGCAGCTCCCCGGTCTCCCGGAGAAGCTGCCCGATCCGAACAGAAACAGTATGTGAATGTAACCAGGCCTCGGATGTTCACACACAGGCAGCAAACAGGATTGCATGCAGCCTATAGGTGTGCGGTTTCCTTGTTACCTTAATCTTAATTAGACACAACCAGATTGAGTCTAATGACAGTCTGGGAGGTGTTTTGTGACTGCCGCGCTTTTATTTATAATGAATAATCAGTTATGAGTTTTCCCATTCACAATTTCTTCCCTCCTACTTGGAATTTTTCTGATATTTGAATTTTAAGTTGTTTAGTTGGTTTTTTGGTTTTTTTTTTTGAACTAGGAGAACTTTCTCTGTACTGTATGTAAATCTAGATAAGGGGGAGATTTGAATGACTGGCATTTTAATCTCCTTGAAGGTGGTCTGTTCTCACTGTCTTTTGAGGTTGTCTCGATTAGATATACACGACTGAATCTGGTGGGGTCTAGGCATGAAGATGAACGTGACAAGGTGGTGTGTCTCGTGCTGCTTTGGGGAGCAGGAAGGTGGAGGTGCTGAGGATCTCAGCAGTGCACAAGAGGGGGAAGGTTGGGGGCTGGTACCTGCTGGAGATGGGAATGAGCTGCTGGTTTTAACCACCTGTCTTAACTGCTTCTGAAGCCCAGCCCAATGTACTTGGTCTCTCACTAACAGTAAGAACTTTTCTGTTGGGCAGCTTAGCAAGGAGGAGGAAAAGTCATTCATTCTCTAGTCCCGTGATTTCTTTGCCACTGTCTATAACACAGACCCAGCAAATGCTGGAAGGAATCACTGTACCAGAATACCTGGAAGCTGCTGTAGTAGAGGCATGAATGTTAGGCATATATAAAGCACGAGAATTAGGTCTATGAGCAGATTATTCATGTACTTGTATCTGATTGTAATACTTGCTCTTTGAAAAGCCGAGTGTCCTGGTTTCAGCCAGCACGGAGCTAGTTTTTGTTTTCAGCAGCTCCCGTGTTTTGGAGTTGGTATGTGAAACAAGGTGACAGGACGCTGCTGCTGTTCATTGCTACGGAACAACCAAGGACATCTTGCAGTTTCCCAAGCTTTGCTGATGTGCAGGTGCAAACCCTTGGGAGGGGCATGGCCAGAATAGTTGCTCCAAACTGGCCAAAGAGAGTATTCTGTACCATAGACGGCATGGCCGGGGGAAGTGAGGGTAGGCCAGTGCCCTTTTCCCTTTCTTTCAGGTTCGGGTTCCATGTTCAGGTTCACTTTCTGTTCATGTTCCTTTCTTGT